>JAOTRO020170901.1:0-12359 GCA_028566515.2 Pyracantha coccinea | reverse complement strand
ATATTCATCAGGTCATGGAGATACACATACTACAAGTTCTTGAACTGTGTATACGATTGGCTTTATGTGAGGGTGGCATTAATTAGGCGACGGAGAATGGTTGATGCGTAAACTGTAAGTACTCTTCGACATAACTATAGTGTAATGATATAGCATCATTTCCATCATGAGTAATATTATTTGGTCTCTTTAATTATCTTCAAATTTGTGACTAATATATGATGTGTTTTTCTCAATGTTTTTAGCTCGTGCACCTGCCGTTTGGAAGTCATGCTCCATTTCAGCTGGAGAAGAAGGAGATAGAAGAGTACAATAAGAAGTTATGATTTGGTGAAAGTGTTGTGCTTGATTTAGGGGCCTTTTTGTTTTTGCAACTACCTTATTTAGCTTATCTTTGAGGAGTTATGTCATTTTTCTCCTTTTATTAAGTGTATCATTTTATCGTGACTCAATAAATTTTATTGAGAAACTTGCAAGAACTTATTAATCACACATTCAACTATTCAACATAGTCCATACTTGGGCCAATCCATCCTATAAAAGAAATTCAAATTTCATCCAACTCCTCATTCGTTGATGCATCAGAGAAGTAAAAGCATGTGTTACAGAGTGTCAATTTTGAGGTTACTAATTTGCAGTAATTATTATGTTCTGTCTGTACAACAAATACTTTAATAATACAAAATTTCACTCAAAGCAAGAGCATGTAAATTTAATTGCAAGATATTACAAGATTGCAACCAACCAAAAGGTCAATTTTATTTAGTAATTGTCTGAAAAACCAGGTAAGCCCACCCACGTGATTGATTTCGTCATTTGTATGAGATGAGTGTTGCCTTAATACATTACTAACCTTTCACACGAGTAATAAATCTATGAAATACAAAATAGATTTTAATACATTTGATAAATGAGTAAACAAAACTAGCGTTAATGTTTAATTGTACGGCATAGGTCATATGTTGTCACATTATGTATAACGTAGGTCACATTTTGTCAAACAATATGGGCATAGAAAAATATAAGAATAATGCTAAAGAGACTAAATTTTTAAACTAAAATCTGGTATACTTTCAGAGAGATTGTTGATCGAGAGATCTAAATTTTATAAACCAATATCTCTGAAAGACAAGGAAAGATGAGGAAGACGAGAAAAATTAATGAACTAATATTGCCTTTAAATAAATTCAAATGCTAATGTTAAGAAAATTAACTCAAACTAATTTCATAAGAGAACAATGAGAAAGCCTCGAGAGAGACTATAGAACTCAACCATTTGTCAAGTCACCAGTGCAAACGTATGGCCCAGAGCGTTATGCCAATGACAATGTAGAATTATAAGTTGTGACATGTTTTAATTAGAAATAATAAGTCTTGAGATTAATTGTGTATTCACTTAGTCTTAGAGTGACAAGTGTATGGCTCTTATTGTAAGGCTATGAATGTCATGTGTTAGAATCCTAGAGTTTAGGAAGATGTATGGCTGAGATCACTTGATGAATGTGTGAGCTCCAACTGCATAACTAACCATTGCAATGCATGATTCCATGTGCAAGAGAGAGAAATGAAATACTCCTCTACTACTTGCAGAGGATGAAGAATTCTAGAAAACCATACTGCAAATTCTTTGCAATTTGCATCATTCATCTTATTTTCTTCTTTGTGTCATTACAAAAACATCAAATCCACTAACATGGTCTCAGAGCCAGGTTCGATCATTTAAATCTTGGTAAAATAAAAAATAAAAAAAATCAAAATCGGAGCTCTCTCAAGTTCTAGTGAATGTTTTTGGAGCTCGATTGTGATCTGAAACAACTTGTTTTGGGTCTGTTTACATCTACAATGGCTGGATCTGGAGGTTCTGATGTAAGAACACCTATCTTCGCTGAAGAGAACTACGAGTTCTAGAGAATCAAATGGTGACCATATTCAAGTCCTACGGGTTATGGAATCTGGTGGAAAAAAGGGTTACGACTCCTAAATCGAAGAAGAAAAAAGAGGTTGAGGGAATTTTAGAAAAGGATGATGATGAAGCAATGGCTACAATCTTCATAAAAGATGTGAAGGCTCTAGATATCATCCAAAATGCAGTTTCTGATCAAATTTTCCCTTGAATACCTAATGTAGACTCAGCTAAAGCACCATGGGACTTGCTATTTGGGGAATATCATGGTGGTGATCAGGTTAGTTATGTGAAATTGCAAAATCTCAAGCGTGAATTTGAATATAGTAGAATGCGTGATAATGAATCTTTTTCTGATTATCGTACTCGAATAAATGACTTAATCAACTAGATGAAAATGTTTGGTGAAGTTCTATCGAATAAGAGACTTAATCAAAAGGTTCTTATTAGCCTTAATAAGGCATATGATCCCATATGCCTTGTGATAGAAAATACAAAGTGCCTAGAAACTATAGAGTTGCAGGAGGTTGTTGCCATTTTGAAAATTCAAGAGCAACGGTTTTATTTGCATACTATTGATACTACTGAGAAAGCATTTGCATCATTCTTAGTGAGTTCAAAAGGGCAAAACAAGAGTGGAGCATAATCTGGTTCATCTAAATTCTAAAAGAATTGAAATTCTAAGGGTAAGAAGTGGGGTTCAAAACCCAAGTTTCAATAGAAATCCTTTGCTAGTCCTACACAAAACTCTTATCCATCACAATCGATTAGTCAAGAAACTACAAAACCACGATGTAAGGTGTGTTCCAAGTTTCACTTTGGTGATTGCAAATACAAGGGGAAGACTAAATGTTGTAATTGTGATAGGTTTGGTCACTGGGCTAGTGACTGTACTGCAAGTAAAGCAGTGAAAAAGGAAAAATGTGCTAATCAAGTGGAAGTGGCTAGGAATCTATTCTATGCAAATAGCACAATCACTGAACCAAAGGTGAATGAAGAATTATAAGTTGACAGTGGTTGGAGCAACCATATGACTGGTGATTCAAAATTGTTGATTGATATAAAAACAAATGTGATTGGCAAAGTTTAAATGCCCACAAGAGAATTTGTAAATATGGCTAGTATGAGTACTCTTGTGATTAATACTAACAAGGTAGGAAATATGTCAAAGAGGGTAATGTATCTATCTGGATTAAAGGAGAACCTGCTGAGTGTGGGACAGATAGATAAACATGGTCATTACTTACTATTTGGAGGGAAATGTGTAGCATTTTTTATGGTCCATCACTGGAATCTCTTGTGCTCAAAGTTGAAATGAAGAAGAACAGATGTTATCCTTTTTCACTAGTGCCAAATGATCAGGTTACTTTGAAGGCAAGTATCTTCCAATCTACTTGGATCTAGCACAAGAGGCTAGGTCATTTGCATCTCAGAGGTCTCCAATAGCTCAAAGACAAAGATATGGTGCATGGACTTCCACAATTAGAAGAAGTTGATGAAGTCTGTGAAGGATGTCAAGTGGGAAAGAAACATAGATAATGGTTTCCAAGGGAACAAGCATGGAGAGCAACAAATCATCTAGAGCTAGTGCATGTAGATCTATGTGGTCCTATGCAAAATGCTCTATTGCTGGTAACAAATACTTTATGCTTCTTATTGATGACAGTACAAGAATTGGGTGGGTGTATTTCCTTAGATAGAAGTTAGATGCACTAAATTGCTTTATCAAGTCAATGGTGGAACTATAGAGTGAATTTAAAGTGAAGTGCCTAAGAAGTGATAGAGGTGGTGAATTCACATTTTTGTGAGTTTGAGAAACTCTGTGAGGAGGAAGGAATACAAAGACAACTCTCTATGGCCTACACTTCAAAGCAAAATGGAGTGGTGGAAAGAAAGAACATGACAGTGATTGAAATGGCAAAAGTTATGCTTCATGACAAGGGTTTACCATATTATTTATGGGCTAAAGTTGTACACGCAGTAGTCTATATTCTAAACAGGTGTCCCACGAGAGCTCTTGGAGATATAACTCCATTTGAAGCCTACAATGGTAGAAAACTAGGGATTCCTCACCTTAAAGTCTTTGGTTCTTTGTGTTATACTCATATCCCAAGTGAACTAAGGCAAAAGCTTGACGTGAAAAGTACCAAGGGTATATTTGTAGGCTATGCAACCTGTGGAAAAGGCTACATGGTGTATGATCTAACTACTAAGAAGCTGATCTTGTCAAGGGATTTGGTATTTAATGAAGGTTCATCTTGGAATTAGGACATCTCAGAGAGGCATATGGCTATGACTAACTATGGAGAATTATATAGGATTACACCTAGAATAGTTATCAAGATTGTCATCTTCATGTGAACTATCAGATGCAATCTTTGCATTGTGGAACCTGAGAAGTTTAAGGAAGCAGTTCAAGATGAATCATGGATGAGAGCTATGGAAAATGAGATATCCATGATTCATAAAGAATGCAACATGGGAACTAGTGAATAAACCAACTGATAAACCTATTATTGGGGTTAAGTTTTCAAGACAAAGTTCAATCTTGATGGCTCACTGTAGAAGAACAAGGTAAGGCTTGTAGCCAAGGGCTATGCTCAGAAACCAGGTGTTGACTACAATGAAATATTTGCACCTATAGCTAGGCTTGACATAATTCGAACACTTGTAGCTTTGGCAGCTTAAAAGAGTTGGAAACTGTACCAACTAGATGTAAAGTCTGCATTCCTGAATGGTGTGTTGGAAGAGGAAGTCTATGTAAAATAGCTAGATGGATTTGTGGTCAAAGGGAGTGAAGCTAAGGTCTACAAGCTTCATAAGGTTCTTTATGGCCTAAAGCATGCCCCTAGAGCATGGTATGGTGGACACACAGTGTGGATTTGCAAAAAGTCAAAGTGAGGACACCCTTTATACCAAAACCATATGGGAAACAGAAATCTTGATTGTCTCATATATGTGGATGACATTGTGTACACAGGAAATGGTAAAGAAATGTTGAAAGAATTCAAGGAAAATATGATGAAGAAGTATGAAATGATAGATTTAGGGCTCCTTCACCACTTTCTTGATATAGGAATCATTCAAACTCATTCAAGTATCTTTATTCACCAAAGAAAATATGATGCATCTTTGTTGAACAAATTTGGTTTGAGTGATTGTATATCTGTCTCTACACCTCTAGTTACAACTGATAAGCTTAGTAAGGATCATGATAGTGGCCCAGCAAGTGACGAATAGTACAGGATAATTGTGGGAAGTTTATTGTATCTCACTGCTACAAGACCTGATATGATGTATGCAGCAAGCTTACTTGCTAGGCTTATGCATTGTCCTACAAACAAACATTATGGAATTGCCAAAAGAGTCCTCAGGTACATTAAAGGGACACTAGACTATGGTTTGGAGTTTGTGAAAGGAAGGAATGCTATGTTAATTGGTTTCTATGATAGTGAATGGGGAGGTTCAATGGATGAAAACAAAAGCACCTCAAGGTATGCATTTTCTTTTGGCAGTAGAATTTTTTTGTGGGCATCAATTAAACAAAAATGTGTAGCATTCTCAGCTGTTGAGGCAGAGTACATTAGTTCCTCAGAGGCAACTACACAAGCATTTTGGCTGAGGTTTGTATTTGAAGACTTTGGTGAATTTCAAACGGAAGCAACACCACTTCAATGTGACAATACTGCAGCAATTGCCATCGCTAAAAATACATTGTTCCATCAAAAGACTAAGCATATGGATCGAAGATACCACTTCATCAAGGATGCTTCACAAGAAGGAATTATTGATTTGGTGTATTGTCGTACAAATGAGCAGCTAGCAGATATCTTTATAAAGGCATTAGCTAAGGATTAACTCTACCATCTCAGGGAAAACTTGGAGTGAAATCAGCTCGAAACTTAAAAGGGAGTGTAGAATTATAAGTTGTGAGCTGTTTTAATTAAAAATAATAAGCCTTGAAATTAATTATGTATTCACTTAGTCTTTGAGTGACAAGTGTAAGGCTCTTATTGTAAGGCTCTTATTGTAAGGCTATGAATGTCATGTGTTAGAATCCTAAAGTTTAGGAAGATGTATGGCTAAGATCAATTAATGAATGTTTGAGCTTTAGTTGCATAACTAACTTTTGTAATGCACGATTCCATGTGCAAGAGAGAAATGAAATATTCCTCTGCTACTTGCAAAGGCTGAAGAATTCCAAAAAACCATACTACAAATTCTTTGCAGTTTGCATCATTTATCTTATTTTCTTCTCTCTGTCAATACAAAAACATCAAGTACACTAAAACTAAATCATGCATGAATGTTGAACCATAACATATTAAAACAATAACAGGCTTTGGTCATCGAGGCTCTTCAGAAGCCACACATGTGTCATCAGTGGCGTATCACTCAAATTATTGGAGAAATTAATCAGATTGCCTCATCTATTGCGTATGTTCAATGGAGTTGGGTTCCAAGAATAGCCAATTAAGCAGCTCACATAGCAACATCTATGTCCAACTCGAGGGTGAGCAATATTTCATGGGCATCAATACCTCCTCCCTCACTGGTCATGGTACTTTCTCATGACAGGCTGCCATGCCTGCCTGCAATTCTCTAATTGAGGTCTAATAGTCTCTCTGATCTATCAAACTCACATATCTTTTAGTCACTAATAGGGTGCTAGTAGTGGTTTGTCTGATTTTTTAGGTGACTTTTTAGTTGCCTGTAGTGTATCGACTTTCCACTGTCTTTTACATTTTCATTTGGTCATGTCTTCTCCTTTCTTGTAGTTGCTTCCCCTGTTAGGTTCTTTACTCCAATCACTTTTGACAAAAACAAAAAACAAAAAACAAAAAATTACAACATAATAAGAATAGATAAATCTTCAAATCATCAAACTTTTTAGGATTAAATTCACAACATGCATTCATCTTCAGACATCACATTGAGATCCTTTGGCTAATGCCTATGCATCCTTATCAAACCCTCAAGATCTATTTCATTTGTACTATATTGTTGAAGAAAAACAAATCCAAATTTTCGTTAAAATCATTCAACTTTGTCAAAACATAAGGGATTGATGAAGATCTTGACAAGTTTAGTGTTAAGACAGTAATGTCAACTCCAGGTCATGGATAGGATAGTTTGCTTCATGTGGCTTCAATTGTTGGAAGGCATTAGCGATTGTCTTAACTTGCTGAATCAGCACGCAGCCTAGACCATTCAGTAGATTTTGAAATTACCGAAGTCTTTGATATAAAACTTCTACTCTAGGAAGCACTCTTCACATTCAACGTTCCTAACAAATTTGGCTTCTTTCTTGGTCAACTTTGTTAAGGTGTGCCTATGGCTAAGATATCCTTCATAAAGCACCGCTAGTAGTCGATAAGACAAAGGAAATCTCGTATTTCACAACACTTTACGGATGTTTCTACTTTTCCATTGTTGTTACCTTTAGAGGTTTGACACGGATACCGTTTGTTGAGGTCTCAAAAGAGACATCTGATCTAAACAGAACAGGCATTTGAGGAACTTAGCATAAAGCTAATTTTCTTTTGAGTTTACTCAGAACCCATTGTAGGTGTTTGACCTGTTTGACTTCACTCTTGGAGTAAACAAGGATGTTGTCGATAATGATTCTTCTGATTATTTCAGGATATGGGCAAAATGCTAGTCCATTAGGTTCTTGAAAGTTGTTGGAGCATTCGTCAACCCAAATAACATTATAAGAAACTCATAATGACCACGTCGAGTCCTAAACGCAATCTTGGAAACATGGTTGCTTCTTCTTTAGCAGGTTGTAACCAGACTTTTGATCAAACTAGAAGAAAGCTTGGGCTTTACAAAGTTGGTCGGAGACCATCAATTCGAGGCATGGGTTAACGGTTTTTAATCGCCACCCAATTGAGTTTGTCGGTAATCAATGCACAATCTCAAGGTTTCATCTTTCATCTTTAATGTGAAATGTTAGGTTGGATTAATATCGTATTGGTGAGCTCTTGCAACTGAGTTCTCTCATTGCTATAGGAGTCACACGATAAGATTCAAGAAAGGTAGGCGCTGTACCTTAAAGTAGATCGATGGTGTACTATACTTCTCAATTTGGTGGTATCCATGTAGATCTTTAGGAATCACGTCAAGAATTTGGTTGGCTATGCTCACACTTCCAGTTGTACCTGATTGCTTTCTTTCTTTATAACATGTGCTAATAAGCCTTCACAACTTTTTTTCTAATATATGTTTTGCCTTTATGGCGGTGATTAATCCATGCTTCCATTCTCTACATTCGCCTTTGAAGGTACATGCATGGTTGGTCATTGGAGAAAAATCAATTTTCGGTCAGTAATGCACTAAGACATGATTATGATTCAGTTAATCCATTCCTAGGATCACATGGAAGTCCACGACATTTAATGGAATGAGGTTAACTAACATCATTTGATTTGCAATGAGAGTAGTGTGTCTTAATTGGTCTCGATGGATGTAATAGATTTTTTCCTCATGGCATTGCGATTCTCTTATCATACCCAACTGGGTACCTTATGGTTGAGTCATTTGAGTAAGCAAGGGTTATATGACTAATTGGGTGGGGCATGGATCAATCGGAACCCTAGCGAAAGTCACCAAGGAACGTACTCATGATTAGGTTGGGATTGTTTGTTATCCTCCTGTATGGATAAGCTTGTTATAACTTATTGACCATAACTTTGTTTACACACATACAACGAATTACAAAAGTCCCACACTAGAACACCAACCAACATACAAATAATATGATTCACACACCTATATTTTTCCTATAAATTAATTTCTCACTTTTTCCTTGATACTTGAGAGCGAAAGGGAGGGTCTAAGCAGATAGGAAAAGGATTTATGACTCCAAATTCTTCTTCATGTGGCCAATTATTAGGATTTGGAGGCGAGCATAGTGTGAACAATCAATTTGTTTCGATTGACACATTTACCAAAAGCATGTAAAATCATTCTTGTTTTCTCTATTTTGGGTGCAGTTGATGTGCCTAGTCTTGGAGCAGTGTCTGAAAATTTAAGTTTAGTTCCTCGAAGTTGTTCTTCTTTTGATCTCTAACCAATCTCCTTAATTTTTTTTTTTTTACCAAAACGCTTCCTCGGATATGTTGTTCACTTCGATCAATTTCTTTCAACATTTTATTTGCTCTGAATAACAAATAGAATACAACATCAACAACAATATATACGTAGAAATGCACAACAGAGGACATGAGAAAAATATGTAAAGCTTGACAAGCAACCTTTATAAGAACATTCATTCAACGTAGAAGAGAATCAAAAGAAAAAATAGATAAAAAAAAAAGACACATGTAGAAATGCGTCCAAACAATCGCATGACTATAATTAAAAAGCAAAACAAATGTCTGGTGTGATCTTTAGGGTTTAGGACCGATACTCAAACCAACTTTTCATGTGAAAATGAAATTCCAAAACTACCGGGCCAAGTTCTAAACGGAGCTGTAGGATTCAAAGCCCAGATAGGCAGAACCGTAATATGAAAGCCGACGGGGGCCCAAGTGCAAGAGGCGAAAAGGGGCCATGCAAAAAAGACCAAAAAAGGCATAGCCGGCCCCAAGCATAAATCCAGCTCCCAAACCATCGGCAATGCCGTAAAAAAAATTGCTTTACAGCTAAAGCAACAATGTCACCCCTCCCTAACAAACCCAAGGCCCACCTTTTTTCCGTAAATAACCAAATCCCAAATCGAATTGCATTGTCACTAAGCCACAATGCCACCCCCACGCGACAAATAATCTCTGAAGTTTAATCTTTAGACCACATGCAAAGGATTGAAAAGAAAAGCACACATTTTACGAAAATAAAAACAAAAACGCCAGGGTTTAAGGTTTAAACCCCGGCACCAAAACGAATGAGTTAACAAAACTGAGCAGCACACAAGTTTATCAGTCTATGCTTTGTTCGAAACATGCTCTTCAACCTAACCGCATATCAAGCATTGGAGATATATATTATCCAAAAACATATGCACGAACAGGAAGAACACGACATCACGTAAAACGATCACTCAATTCCTAAAATCAATTGCAAATCATGAAAACCACTGCCTTTGAATTGTAGGAGGCCATAACTCCTACACATCACCTATCAAAAGGACGTTCAAATGGAAAGCTACGAGAACTGTTACAATGGCAGTACGAACAACAGAAGAGAAAAAAAGCAATTGAAGCATGCAATGAAACCAAAACCCCACAAAACAGAGAAACACAAAGGATAGCAGAACAACTCACCTACGAAGAGAAAAACACAGAGGATAGTAAAACAGAACCGAGAAAACAAGATGAGCACATACAAGTCCTTAAAGCAGCAAAAAAAAGAAAATGAGCACAGACAGGTCCTTAAAGCAGCAAAACAACGAGAACACAGAAAGCACTCTTCAATCCCCAAGTTCATTAAAAATCACAAAACCATGGGTTGAAACCTAACCAAGCAGCAAACCAAAGATAAAAACCGATTTCTCATCTTGTCAACCAGCAAATGCAGACACGGGACATGCCAAGAATAAGCAAATCCCACACTTAATCCACACATGCAAACACACGGTGGACAGAAAGTGAGGAAACCGTGCACACAGGGGTCTCACTCGCCCCTTCCACTGACCAATAAAAAAGATCGTACAAAAGGCCCTGACTTCTCACTGCTCAGCATGGACACCCCTATCTCTCATCTCCCTTTCTCTCTCTCTTTCTCTCTCTCTCTCTCTCTCTCTCTCTCTCTCTCTGAGCCGCATGCCCCACCTCTTTTCCCGTCTCTATAAACCCTCACCAAACACGAATGTGCCAGGGCCCCATCGAACCCACCCAACCCTAATTATGCCTTACCCACCCTCTCTTGTGCTCTCTCATCCGCACGTCCCCCTCTTCCTTTCTCTATAAACCCTTAACAAGCACGAATGTGCCAGGCCCCTATCGAGTTCACCCCGAATTCCTGCGCCCAACCCTAATTACTTAATTTATTTTAGTGTTTTCTTTGATGAAGGTTTTTGAGTTTTGGTGTTGAGAATGAGTTCAGAAGTTAGCATTGCAAAAAAGTGAGTAAGACAACTCCAAGAAAAATTGCGCAAAAAAGTAAGTGAGACCAGTGGCGGAGCCAGAATTTTAGCTTAGGAGGGGCCTAAAAGCCTCACCCTAAAACACTCTCCTAATATTAAAAAAAAATAAGGGTCTATCATGTCGAGCAACCGATCACCGTCACTTGGGTTTGGTGTGACGTCGTTTTTGTCATCTTTTTCCTCAACTCAACCCTATGCCCAATATCATGACTCATATACAAAATAAAAGTCCTTGTAAGTGGCGAGCAGAATAAGGAAGGAAGAAGGAGGGAAAAAACGAAAATAAGAATAAAAACCAGCTCTATGACACTTTCTCTCTCTTTTCTGATCACTTGAGTTCTACAAAACACACAATAAAGCTGATTAGCTACATAAGAGCCACCAACCTCAAATTAAACCTAGTGAAAGAAATAAGGAAAAGATTTTGGTTGGGGCCCTAATCCCCTTGAAAATCTTCAGAATCGTAAGACTAACTCTAGTATTTTGTGTGAAAAAAATGTCAGGGTAGGCCCGGGACCATTCTGGTCCCTTCATGGCTCCGCCCATGAGTGAGACTACAAGAAGCGACAAAAACACTGTGTTTGTACTTTTTGGAACCATTAGTGTGATTTCAGTAAAACTTGATATGTTCATTAGTTTATAAATAAATGAATTGTAGACTCAATTGAAGTTTTTGGTGGTGTATGACATTTGATTTGGCCCATCTTAATTGATTAACAATCTTGTTGTATGTCTTCAGGTGGATATAATCCACTCATTCTTGCTCGTGATTAGGGTCAGTACTCATTTATTTCCTAGACACCAATAAAATAACATAAAGATTGCATTTTCTCTTATGATGGTCCAAAGACTCAAGTGAGGCTGGCAATTGAATCTAAAAATATGTATGTGTATCTGTAGATACCAGTGTTCTAAAAAACGTCATAGGCACTAAGTGGTGGCTAGCCGCCGGGACTTGTAACACCTTGAAAAAAAAAAATTAAATATATGAATTACATATTCATAATTATGAATATGTGAAAAGAATCGAGAATTTATATTAATTTATTTGAGTTTAGTTTTAAATTAAACTAGTTATGAAGTTTGAAGTTTGGAAATTAATTATTTAAAATATGTAGACCTTTCGAAGTCACAATTTATATTTTTGAATAGAGCTCAATCTCACGAACGCGTAGGCGCAAACCGTTCATGAAACAGAGTTATAATGAAGAAGTTATTAACGTTTAAAGTCAGGGATATTCTGATAATTTTATTTCCATTTAGAAGGCTCCAGAAAATCCGGAGCAATGAGTTGTGCCACGTGTGTGGCTGTGATGAAAGGAAAAAAAATAAATGATGGATGGCTGTGATTAAAAGAAAAGAATAGAA
>JAOTRO020170891.1:0-12359 GCA_028566515.2 Pyracantha coccinea | reverse complement strand
GGTATAAAAATAATATATTGCTTGTGGTCTGTTGTTATGTCAAAGTTTGGGAAGGCTGTCCTTCCTTTGCAGCCCTCCTAAAACAAAGTTTAAATGTACAGTGCTTTTTCATGGGAGAAAAACTTAAACTGCAAAGGCTTTATGGGTCAATAAAATAAAAATATGTGCAAATTTTTATCTATATACCATCGTTTTTTTTTGCATCAACTTTACGTGGTGATGTACTCATACCATATAGGTTGCGAGATGGTAAAAATAAGTCCTAGCCGTTGAGTTGGTTTATAGTTGGTGCTTCTTGTTTCTGCAAAAAGCTAGGATACCGGGGTGGGTGTTTGTGTTTGTCCTTTCTTCCTTTGAATCGAGGGTTGGCTCCTGTGACATGCACTGAAGGACTAATCTAGCATAATTCCTTATATAATTACGAAAAATACATCATTACAGACGTATAATTTGTTGAACAATCAGCAAAATATCCATTAATCTTTTCTTGTGCTTATTGTTTTAAATACTAAAATAATGATACGTGTAAAAGATGTCTTTTCTATTTTAAAGCTGCGCATAGATTTTTCATAGTAATTATTCTGGATGCAACTGCGAAATTGACCAAAAACCATTACTGATAGTAACCCTTTTTTGTATCAGATTGATTTCCGACAAAGACCGCACGTCAGCTTGTAGGTATATGGACCAGATGTACATAAAATACCTAAAGTCACCAACTCACCTTAGAAGATTTTTCATGGTTGGTGATCTATGAGACTACAAAATGGAAAAAGTGTCTTTTCAACACCAACCATTGGTTGCTCCCATTTGGTTTTACTATATTGTCCACTAACCCAAAGGAAAATGCATCCTCCAAACTCTTTTAACACTTTTCTAAATTTTCATTCCTTGTTCTGTGTTTTTATATTTTTACTAGCGATATTACTATTTAAGTTATAAAAAAAGAGAGCGACAGTTTGAATGTAAGATGCAATGGATATATAATAATGTAATTACAACCCATATTATAAATGAAATAAAGAAAGAACTAGCTTTGAGTTGGTGATAGGTGTTTCTACTGGCTGGAGGTATACTCAAATTCGGCTAATGTGAATGCGATAATAATATATATACTCGTGAGAGTTTGATATGTGTGTGTGGCTAACCGATAGTGGTATACAACTTTGCTGTAAGTGTATTAGTTCGTTAAATATCTTCGTAAATATTATTCTTTGGCGAAAACCTAATACTATTAATGAAATGGACTCTTCAAACTAGAGCGTTTACTGGTTCATCTTACTTGGAAATCCCCTCATTAATTGTTTTATGAAAAGTTAGTGCTCCTTTTTGAACTTGCGGTTGCTCATATCATTTGAAGGATGATAGAGATGGTCATAGCGAATGCATCAGCTACATGTCAACATGACAAAATGCTAACATTCCTTTTCTTTTTATTTCCCCCAATAGAAAATGCTAATTTGGATGCCACAGTGTTCATGCTTTGGGCCACATGGAGTTCTCTTCCCTGCCCAATGCCCACCACACTTAAAGGCCTAAGGGTGGCCTTGTTAGATAATGAAATCAAATTTCAAAAGATTATTCTTTGGGCCGATGAACTATAACAAACCCATGCATGTTGAGTTGGATCACAAGTGTAAGGTGGCTTCCAAGCCAAGGAGGAACGGAAAGGAGGCGAAAACGCAAAGGATTTGCAGTTGGGAAGGTGATAATACATTAGGTGTTTATGTCTCCTCTGATTAAATGTTAACTTCTTTTTTACAATATCGAAAAAATTCTCTCGTACAGTCAAGATTTCTTAAAAAAAGGTCGGGGAGGTATATCGACAAGTGGATCACAGCGGGTGACCGATCGCAAGTATTGGGCTACTAGCTTTTCGATAACTCTTAACAGAAGTTATAAGGGGGGAGTAAAAGGGTTTGATCCGAAGGGTGTGAGAGTGGTTGTAGGCACAATTAGCCGAGCCAGTATCAGCTTTCGTGTGGATTATTTAGGTTTTGTGTTTATTTATCTTCTTTGCAGGTGATTGCATGCATAGTTATCATAATCCATTGACAAGGAGATGTTATTAAAAATTTCTCTACAATCTCTCTTCTCTCCCAGAAGAGATTAAGTATCATTTCACCTGTAATATGGTAAATGATGATATTTTACCGTCGGCTTAAAAGATTCGTAGCCGAACAATTATAATATGTATTAGGGATTCAAACAAGCAATATATACTGCAAAATTTCGTTCACGAATATCTCATTGCTTACATTGTCATATGTTGTAGATCAAGTGACAAACGTACAATACAATACATACACTTATAAGCATATATAAGGAATTACAATCAATTTTGATACACACCAAGTTTGTTTTAATAACAAAATATATGTATTTAGGTGTTTTAATTTAGAATGAATATACTACATACGAATGAGTCAACAACTTCTTCCGCATGTACTTTCAGTCAAAAGCAGCATCATTGCGAGCTCTAAAATGTGAAAACCCTAATTCAAGATACCAATGCACCAATATTAGTTCCAGCTTTACTAGCTAAACAACAGCCAATGGTATCGAACGATTGAAGCTCCCATGAAGAGCTCCAGCTCGACTCGATTTCTTCTTCTTCATTCCTCCTTTGATGATCTCCTCCTCTAGTCCCATAGATTTTTTCCCAAATGAAACTGAGGCCTGGGTCAAGATATGTGCCATATTACTATTGTCTTTTGTTGCACCTCTATGAATAAGTATCCTAGTAATCCCAACGTAGTGCAAAGACTCAGCAATCTGCAGTGCAGTCACACCTTTGTTAGTTCGAGCTTCAACATCAGCTCCTTTCTTTACCAACATCTCAATTACATCGGCATGTCCCGATTCCGCTGCACAGTGCAACGCAGTGTATCCATCCTCGTCTTTAGCATCCATATCCACACCCTTTTCAAGCAGCGTTCGAGTGACTTCTATCTTCCCTTTGAAACAGGCTCTATGGAGAGCAGTCCATCCATGCAGGTCTCTTCCATTGATTGCCGCACCTGTCTCAAGCAGCTTTACAACTGTTCTTACCTCTCCCTTCCTCGCCGCGATACACAAGCTATCACCAAGTCGAAGGGCATCAAATAGTCTCGTGTGTCCATTCTCCGCCGCAACATCATAGGCTGTTAGACCGGCAAAGTTTCTTACATCTTTATTCGCACCCTTTTGCAGCAACAGTTTCACCATGTACTCGTCCCCTAGGCTTGCCGCGATATGCAAAGGCGTGTCACCATCTCTACAATCACTAACTTCAGCTTTAGCCCCACTTGCCAATAAGAGCCTCGCACAGTCCCTTCTTCGCTCCTCAACGGCAAGGTGCAAAGCCGTGCTACCATCCTTTGTCAGCGCATCAACATTTGCCCCTTTGGTTATAAGAAGCCTCAGAACCTCTACGTGGCCTCCTCCGGCCGCGAGGTGAATAGGTCCCCAAGTGGAGGACTCAGATCGTTCAGTGCTGGCACGTCGAGCCAATAGAAGCTCAACTATCAAGGCTTCTCCTCTTGAGGCTGCAACATCAAGCGGAGTAGATCCTGACCGGCTTTGAGCCTCCACATCAGGCTCAAATTCAAGAAGTAGCTGGACAAGGTCAGGCCGGCCTTGAGCAACCGCCAAGTGAATCAAAGATTGGCCCTCAGAATCCACAGAATCGGCGGCTCTCCATGAAGGTTCACTCTTCTCAAGCACTTCTCGAATATCATCCATCAAACCATCGGACACAAGTTGTGCCAAAATAGGTGAACCAACAAACATAATCTTGACACCACTATCTATGAACACTTGTTTCTTCTTTGTGGTGAACCAATCGTTTGGAACCGCATCGAATGTCGAAGAAGACACTTTGATCGCCGCTCCAGGCACAACC
Source organism: Pyracantha coccinea (assembly GCA_028566515.2). NCBI lineage: Eukaryota > Viridiplantae > Streptophyta > Magnoliopsida > Rosales > Rosaceae > Pyracantha > Pyracantha coccinea. Next base: position 8,476 of record JAOTRO020170891.1, on the reverse strand, counting down.
ACGCTATGCAAAAGGAAGGAATCATGGCAGTAAGGAAAGGAGTCCGGGAGGCTGGACCCTGGCGGAAGATGATAAACAATCTCTACGGTCAACTTCTCGAGAGGAGATATGATCCCAGACTGAGGCCTCACCGTGTAACGATTCTTGATCAACGATTCGAGCCGGAAGGCTACCGGCATGGTGTACATAACGTTGCGTAAAGTGAGCTGGCCGTAGCATTTCTGTCCCGGTTCGATCCGTATTGCAACAAAGTTTGATGGCTCCAAACTTATGAGCCTGTCCATCTTTCTTTGATTTTCACTTTCCCTTCAAATCAATGGGTTTTAAGGGTTCTTAAGATGTATAGAAAAAATTAAGACACATGAAATACTGAAGGAGGAAGTGATTTCGAATGTGAAAGTACTGGGTTTGGTGGGTGTAGTTTAAGAGAAGGGAATGCGAAAGCCGGCTTAATGAGAGAATGCCAAGTGGGGGTGTAAAAAACAATGCTGACTTGTTCTATTAGTCGTCTCAACTAGAAAGAGGATAACTCCTAAACCCAGAGTTGTATGAGCAATTTTTTTTTAAACACAACAGTATATATTTGCACTAGAGAACTGAGATTTTTGGACTAATCACACAACAAGTAGTTATAGTAATTCGGTATCAAACTCGTAATCTATGAGAGTCGAATCTAAAACCTTCCAATTACAAGTAAAAAGAAATATCATAATACTGTAATGTTAGAAAACAAGAATTTAGTCACCTTAATATTTGAGAAGTGATTTTTACAGAGTCTTATTCTCTCCCAACACACCCGTATCAATTTTTTTATTTATTTATAAATTTGGGGCATAGAAGGTTAAAATACTATGTAGAAATCATTTTTCTAAATTTTTGTTAGAAGAAACAAAGTTAATTATAATTTCAGGGCTGATTCTCTAGGATATCGCTCTCTTAGTTTTGCATTATAATTTATGTTATGCACAAGAAAACCTTTTTTTTAATTGTTGTCTAGAGGAGACGTCAAATGAATTAACCTATTTGTTTAACAAAGTGGGATCAATGAAGAAGCAAACAAGATGTTCTCCATCCAATTGAAAATTTCTAGGAGTACAACTATAAACTGATTATTAAAACACAATTCTCTTAATTAATTTCATTTAAAATTAAAATTAACAACCCTATGTGAACGTATAAGTTTTATTACAAGAATATTTTCTTTTCTTTTCTTTTTTCTGATAATTTTATCACAAGAATATTACTGAGTAAATATAAACAATTCTTCTTATGCAGCGACTCAATCCTACTACCATGTACAAACAGGCACTATGAACCTTTTCAATGGATTTTGTTTCAATATTTCTGCTGGCAAGACAACCAGCCACAACAACAAATTGCTGAACATTGTCACGTGGCATCATTTGGTTTGTGAAATGGTAAGAACCCTACCCTATACCTCTTGTCATTTGCTCTATTTAAATCATCAGCCTTGTTTTTGGCTCTTCAAATTACATAACAGGACCTTTTCTACGATTGCGATGTTGCAGCACACCAGCCAACTATAACTGGATTGTTTACCAGGAAAAAGAAAACTGTATAAGGCTCATTGATTGAATCACTCGCGCTGTTGCAATCATACATTCAAGCATGATGAGTTGTTTTTCTTGTCAATTAGAGCATCCGGTATTTATAATTAACGGAGATGGAGATTCGTACTTAGAACTTCTTCCAATATTGAAAAGTGAAAAACATTTTAAATTCATTTACTAGCTAATTTCTTTTAGCCATTTGCTCTATTTAAATCATCAGCCTTGTCTTTGGCTCTTCAAATTACTTACAGGACCTTTTCGACGATTGCGACGTTGCAGCACATCAGCCAACTATAACTGGATTGTTTACCAGAAAAAAAAAAAAAGAAAACTGTAAAAGGCTCATTGATTGGATTACTCGCGCTGTTACAATCATACATTCAAGCACAATGAGTTGTTTTTCTTGTCAATTAGAGCATCTGGTATTCATAATCGACGCAGATGGGAGATTCGGACTTGCTATTTTGGTTGTTAGTCTCAGAAAGAGTCAAAGTACGAACAAGTTAAGTGAAAAAGGGAAAAGAGAATAAAATAAGAATTTTCAGCATTTTTTTCATGCATATGCCATTCAATGAAATATTTATGGTTAATTTAAGAATTTTATGTCAATTTTAGCATGACAAACAAAAAATCAAATTTTGTCCAATTTCATAGATAGTTTCTTCAATTTTAAAGATTCCAAGTGTCAACATTTCCACTAATTTCAATATTTTCATCGTTGTTGCTACAATAAGACCTTTCAATGAAAATAATAAGGCCCAAAATTATAAACAGAGGACTATATGCATTACATGATCATCACAAAATTATAGACATTTGCAATGACACTTTTTAAGTAGAGATTAGCAATTTTTCCTCACATAACTTGGTAATGAACATGTGATTCATTTCTAATCTCTACCACTTACATTTTGTGGTACAATCATTTGGCCTCAATCTCTTGAGAATTGAAAGTCTCTTAACCAAACAAAATGTAAGAGCCTGTTTTGCGAGCTGGATGAGACATGTTATTAGCCTTTAAAATGGATTTGAGGCCAAGACCGTTGTTTCATGCATTCAAAGAGCATCATGGGCTGGATCATTTTGAATCCAAGACCAAACTAGCACAGGATTCATAACCTGTTGGTGGACACAGGATACAAATCCATCGCGCCTTTCCCATTCTGTTTAACCAATTCAATTTTGAATTCAATCAATCATATTGAGACACTCTATGTATACACCAAACACTAGACACAAAACCCATCCAATCTAATAGATACGAAGATCAGATTTTGAGAGACCGTATTGTACTACGTCTCTAATAAGAATGTAATCTACTTGTATTAGTGTACACTACGTTTATTGGAAAAGTCGTACGATGTAATCTCCCAGAATATGACTTCTCTATCATTATTCTTTACAACGGCATAACCACATGAAGGCCACAATACGCCTAGGCCCCTTCTGCAGCTCCATCATAGCATATAGCATTTCGCCCTTACAAATTGTTAAAACATGCACCACACATGAAAGAGCAATTGTGTTGAAAACTAATTCTATCCTGAAATAAGTCCCCTGTATATTGTCTTGCCGCCATATGTTTTTAATAATTAGTTTTAAGCTTATGGTATAATTTTCTCAATACTGATGTCGCATGAAAACTCTAAAAATTCATCCTTCTTTTTAGTTTATAATTCTTTATGTCAATGTAACTAGCACCACATGTATTTTTCTTCACATGAAAGTAGAAAGTCTTAAATTCAACTCATTTGAATGACTAATGACACCACAGTATAATTATGACATGCCTATTATGTGCTTAACCTAAATCTCCCCTTAGTGTAAAATAATGTTGTCTCAAGATAATTGTTGATGCCAGTACCAAGAATAAACCTTTCCTCCCATATATTTTGTTTAGGAGAAATGCTTCGGAGACTCTCAAAGTGCGACTCTCCATGCACTCTCCGTCATCTCATGTTTTTGACACAATATTTTATAATATGAACACGTAAATTGTGTAAAAAAAATGAGATGACGAAGAGTTCATAAAGAGCCCCACTTTTGAGAAAGTTTACTTAGCATTTCTCTTTAATTAATTACGGCCTAGCCTTGATCTATGACTCCGCCACTGACTCTTTATGTATACATGACAAGTTTAATCATCAATCAAACCCCGTTAACGGGTCAACACCTAGTTTATATCCCTAGCATCCTTTCCCAATTTGGAGGACGGGGATGCTTCCATGCATGTCACGAACATAACTTTTTTTCTTTTTTTTGAACAAACGATATTATGTACACTAAGGGGATGGAGGAGTGGGCTAAGCCTCACAATTGGCTAGTAATAATATGGTTCAAATTCGCATTTGGCTAGAATCGAACCTAAAACCTCTCATTTACAAGTAAAGAAAAATATCACAAAACCGTAGTACTAAATGACCAAACACAACTATTAATGTACGACTTCTTTCATTAACTTGAAAATTTTAGTCACACCAAGATGAAGGCACGATCAAACTCCATTGAGAATTTGTAGTTCCATGTTCAAATAAGTCATTCCATGCGTCCGAACTTCCATCCAAAGATAGTTTCAATTGGAACACGTGCACGATGTGGTTGGACACATTCTCATAGCATCAAGGGAAGTGCTTCAGAGTGTTCAAGGAATTCTCCACTAAATTCGAAGGCCCTGGGTAGTGGCACGACAAGTTTAAGGTCGACGTTGATGAGTAGCCTGCCTCTGTAGGTTACACTGTGGATGATTTTTGGTTCAAGTTGGAATTTGCACTATTGAAATCCTCCATAAGAGCCCTCTAAAAGGGCTTATACATGTAGGTAAGGGAGAGAGAATTTGTTTTCATATTTTCTCTCTTTTTCTTCCTTCTGCCATTGATACAGATCCAAGCCGTTTATTTCTTTCCATCGTTATTATCTTTATTACTATTACAAAATCAAATGACCGTAAAAGGATGAATCCTCTCTTTGGGTGTCTATCTTGTACCAGCAATAGCTCAGACCTTCTCAATGTCACCACGTTTTCTTTCCATAATTTCTTGACTTGGTGTAAATTGTGAGATTCTTCTTTGCTAATATCTCGATATGAAGCAAAAGATTTGGAGTTCCCGAATTCCCTAACTTGTATCAAACGAAACGACACAGTTATGATATGATGTTCCAACAACTATTTGATCTTTTAACCCCTTGATGGCTGATACAACTTGGTTCATCTCATGGTACGGATCTCATTCAAACCTATTGCTCTTTCCAATTCGTCAATAACGTAATCTAGTTGTTGCACATTTAAAGCAAAAACCCAATACATAGAAAGCTCAGCACGTGGCCTGGGCTTGGGTCTAATCTTAGCATATCTTAGCCCAGAAATTTCTTTTTTATTAAAGCCCAGCATGGCCCTGCCCAAGCCCACAAATTTTGTGGCTCCTAATTGGTGGAGGAGAAAGGAGAGCAAAAGAAAAATTGGAAACATTAGCAGGAGAGTTTCACATTTCTGAAAATAATTGTCAGATCATTTAACTTAATGAAATCTAATTTAAAAGTTACTTTTGATGTGCGTATTGGTACAGAGATTTTAAACTTTGACTAGAGAGATTTTAAACTTTGACTAGATTTTAAAATCAATTTTCGTTATTTTGAAAATTGAAAAATCAAAATTTGGAAATAAAACCTAAAAAACATTATGGTTACCAAATAGGTCCATTTCTAGTTTGATTAGAAATGTAACATTTCAACCACTCAGTACTACGGTCTAGTGGCATTCCTCTTCACTTAAAAGGAAGATAACTTAGGTTCGAATCTCGTGGATGGCGAATTTGATACCAAATTAGGTTGTTTATTGTGTGATTTAGCCGAACTCTCAATTCTCTTAGTGTAAAAATATCGATGTATTTAAAAACAGAAATGCAACCTTTCAAGTTGCAGTTTGTCTTTGTAAGGACGTGTCACTTGGATAGATGCAAAATGATAAACAATATTTTTGCTCACAACCCTATTTATGATTGTTGAATAAATTTAAATTCAAAATTTGTGCAGTGAATAGATATAAATTTTAAAATTTAAACTTATATAATAATAATAAATAAGGTAGTGAGTATTCTCAAAATTTAAACTAATAATAAATAGTAGTGAGTATTATCACCACTTAAAAAGTGGTGAGCAAAGATGCGCCCCCTGTTGTATTGATGCGTCTCTCTGCAGTTGTATAGGAAGCCATTGCATTCAAGTTTCTTGTTGCAACTTACTTGAGAGAGTTATATGAAAACAAGAAAGAACCTAAAAGGATCTTACTGATTAACAAGAAAATACAAACAGACCCAAATATTATTAAATTAGTTAAGATTTTGAAGATGGCAAAGCAGGACATGGATCTCTAAGGCCAAACTGAATCCACAGAAACTCTTGACTCTAACTGCAGATCATCATCCACCAAACCCATTTTCTCACTGTATTTGCAGCTCCCATTTCTAATCAGCGGTTTTATGGCGGCAGTAAAAGAATTAGAAGCGGCGGAGGCGGCAGCTGCAGCGGCAGAATTAGAACAACAATAAGAAGAAGGGGGAAGTACCGAGAAGTTACTTGGATCCGTGTTGTTACTGCTGGGACGCCCTAGTACGGACAACAGAAGTACAAGAGAAGCCATTGAGAGTAGAACTAAACTTGTCGTGCTTGAATTGACGTTGAAGTTGAGACGGTGGTGAGTATATATATATAGCTGCAGCCCACTGGCTTAGGTTGTTTTCTTTGAAAGGAAAAGAAAAACAATGGGCAGGGGGTTGCTGTTTTTTTCACCTGGTGAGTTGGTGGTTATATAGACATAAATAATGTTAGGAATATCAAAATTTTAAATTAAATTTGCAAATTAAATAAAATGTTACTAATAAAAATAAACACGTTAATCGATATTTAAATAATAATTTAATTATCAATATTCACATTATTTAATTTAAAATTTTGATCTTTTTAACATTATCGTGTACAGTTGGCTGCATGTATGGTGTACCCTCCCTTTGATCTTTTTCTTTTTCTGGCTTTAATTTGTTGGTTTTGTTCAACCAGATCGACACCTATATATCGATCTAACTTTTGCTGCTGTGAGTTGTTGCGTTCTGTGTGCGGTTTATTTATTGTGGCTTCTTTTGAAAGAAACTGTCAACTCCCTCTGGCGCTTATTTTATTTATTATTTTTAGGAATTAACTTGGCTACTGAACAATTCGGCAGTCACTTCTACTTATACCTAATTTCGTATGAACATGTGTCTAAGTTTTGATTAAAAAAATTCAAACTTAGACACATGTCCACACGGGATTAGGTATAAGCAAAAGTGGCTACTGAATTGTTCAGTAGCCAAGTCTTGTTCTTATTTTTATTGAATATTTATTTTAAAACAAGCGACATTAATTGCAATAGTAAATTACAAATTTGAAGGTAGAGAATTTAAACTCTGAAGAAAAGTAAGTTACAAGGAAAAATACTAAGGTTAATTTTTTTTCGTGATCCTTGTGGTGATACCTTACTTTTAAATAGACCATTGTGGTAAAAAAGTTATTAATTGTAATCCTGTGGTGAAATCCGTTAACAATCATAGTACAAATTCAATTTTTCCTCATTCTTCTGTCACTTGTAGGGGCAAATTTGTTATTTTCGTTTTTATTGATTCCATCAATCAATCATAAAGCGCCATATGGATATAATTTTTTTTTTAAAAAAAAACTTTTAGAGCTACAATAAAAGAATAAATAAACAATAAAATTACAAGGTTTATATTATCAGACTTTCTCATTTCAAGAGAGCTAAGAGTCTCAATTCAAGATTTAAAAAATCACAAAGTACCTTGCCGTGTTTAGGTTAGAATATAAGTTATTATGCAGACATTGAATTTAGTCTAATTTTAGGAAGAACAGTGATGGACGGGATGGCTAGGGTTATGTGAGAGAGAGGGGGGAACGTGGTGGGTGGTTGCTGTGGCTGTGGCTGACAAGGGTAGGGATTGGGAAGGATTCTTTTTCTTTTTTTTTCCTTCTATTTTTGTTGATTATAAAAAAGTGGAATTACCAAAAAGAAAAGAAAAAAGAATGGATTGACCATTTTACCCCTGCATAGATTTCGATAGAAATTTCAATTTGGACTACGATTGATAACAAACTTCACCACAGGGTTAAGATTAACACTTTGTCACCATAGAGGTCGATTTAAAAGCAGTGACTCACCACAGGGATCAAGAAAAAAATTTAGCCAAATACTAATCACCAAAATAGTCCTCTTTTCTTTTCTTGAAGTTGACTAATGCATGTCATAATTTACATGTATTTTATCCTTGGTAGCCCATTAAAGTCCACATTTTTGTTTCCGCACCTAGCTGAAGTGATCCGTTGTGCCAAAACTAGGGTTATTGCACCTAGTTGACGGCAGCTAGCCGTTATATTTGAATTTTAAAAAAAAATTAAAAAATCTATTTTTTTCCTATAACTTCCTAAGTCATTAAACAACATTAAATAACATTAAACAACATAAAAAAACATTTAACAATATAAAACTTAAACGTCTACTCCATGCTTCTTTTGCCCTAAAGAAGCGCAATAAGATCTTGGTGTAGGTACTTGTTTGTGGCACGGGAACGTATCATCCTATAGCGCCTCATGTACTCATTTAAAGAGACACTACCAGTTCTTGGATTCAAAGGCAAATTAGGTCCATCATATATTTTGCACGAGCCCTTATTGACCTATTTGGATCCCCTTGGTCGTCATCAGACTCTCCATCAATATACTCATTTCCTTCATCCTCCACAATTATATTGTGTAATATGATGCAAGACATCATGATGGAGTCTAAATTTTCTCGACTCCACCCTCTTGTCGGTTCCTTGATGATCTTCCACCATGCTTGTAGAATACCAAAAGCTCTCTCA
>JAOTRO020170882.1:0-12360 GCA_028566515.2 Pyracantha coccinea | reverse complement strand
CTTTTGTCCTTATTATTAAAATAAAGTTAGTGGGTGGTTTTTGATTAAAATGTAAAGATTTGAAGCCCTTTTCATTAATTTTCCTTTAAAAATATCCAAATTTGCTTCTATTTTATTTTGATTCTTTGACTCACAAATTCCACATAGCAATTTTATAATTGCATAATGCATGAACGTACATATATTGACAAATATATGTGTGAAATCCTGTTCCTGGATTTCACTATTGCAAACTACGTATTTGTATTAAGGAGATTTTATATTATTTTTGGGAATTTATATTAACTTTAGATTTTAATTAAACTGATTACAAAGTTTGAATTTTGGTTAGTAATCATTAAAAGTTCGTGAACTTTACTGGGTCACACTAAGTATAATTGGATAAAGTTGGATCCTAAAAGCGCGTAGGCGAAAACTGTTTGCGAATTGGAGTTGAAATGAAGAAATTAGAGACGTTTTAGTTGTTTGAAAAAAAAAAAAAGATTAGAAGCTGCTAGGTGGCAGCAAGGGAGAGGGGAAAATGAGAGATGTGGGAAAGAAAATGAGAAAGGGGTGGCCAATCAGAGAGGAAGCAAGGAGGGGAATGAGAGACTCGAAATGGGTCATTTTGACCCGCGAACCACCATTTTTGACCCAACCATATCTCCTTCATCCGACTTTCGTTTTGGGTGATCTTGGTGTCCATGGAAAGTTCTTGACGAGTCTTACATCTTTCTAGTGTTAGATTTCCATTTTTCTAGGTCGAAGCCACAAAGTGATGAAGGTTTTCCAGTTTGCTCATTTTACGGTGATTCCGACAATGATTACCGTCGATCACCACCACCAATAGACTTCTCTCAACCCCAGGAGCAAGGCCCAAGCATTGCATGAGGTGTCAGAGTTCGTTTTGGCGATGAATCGAGGAACACCCATTTCTAGGTTTTCCAGCGAGTTCAAGGGAAATTGGAGCTTTTTCTGGCCAAATTGAGCTTAGTCACAGGTATGAAACTTGCTTCACTCATCAAGATCTACATTTCTGTGAAATTTGGTAATTTTTGGAAATAGCTAAATTTTCCAGGAAGTCGGAGTGGTTGGCCGCCGCGTGCGACGACTAGTGGGCCGAGACCCCACCTCACCATCTTAGGCTAATTTTGATGCCCTTATTCCATATTTGACATCCGTTTAGTGAGATTTTGAGGTTTTAATATAGTTTCGTAGTTGGCTGCCACGAGGTCATTATATGAATTGATGATCCGACTGTTGGATCAGTATCAAACTTAAATACGTAATATTACTTAATATTTGAGGACCATAGGAACTGACGGATTGGAACCCGATGTACAGGATCTTCCCAAATTGAATTTCTAAGTTTGTAAAACCAAACGTTGATAGAAACCTAATTTTAGCAATTGACGGAGATCCGACCGTTGGATTGTTCCAAAATTTTAGAATATTGTTCTAGAAGATAAATGAGAGCCTTGAGAAGTTACGGATCGAAATCCATGGGTGGATGTTCCAGATTGACTTGCATAGGGTTTTGGACCCACCATAGACGGAGAGTTAACCTTTGGTCAATATGTTGTGAATTGATCTTAAATATTAATATTAGTATTAATAGAGACTATGTAGGACTTAGTGGGCCTATATTAGTTAGTGAGTTATCCCAGATAATAGATACCTCGATTTGCGTATATGGAATGTCATATTGTGATGTATATGTTTTTATTTATCTTTTTGATAATATGAAGGATAAGTATGATAAATGTTATGACAATGTGATCCTAGAATCTTATTAGATGTATTATGTAGAACTTATATGCTTGTGTGACATATTAGTTGGTGGCCATGAGAAGATGAGGTGTAGGTGACTATGTTGTAACTCATAGGGGTTGAGTTGTGGGTAGGTTGTGTGTTGAATTTACTGCACCATGTAGCAGTGGTACATGGATGGTCCTGCTTGGTATATCCGCGTTGGGGGACTATACGTATTCCAGGGGTGATCATGCTTCGTATATCTGCATTGGGTGATAACTACATGCTCGATGAGATTATGCTATGGTTCCGCTTGGTATATCCGCATTGGGGGACCATACGCATTCTAGAAGTGATCATGCTTGGTATATCCACATTGAGCGATCACTACCTAGAGCCTATAGGATATAATCCTGCTTGGTATATTTGTGTTGGGTGACCATACGGGGTGATTATGCTTGGTATATCCGCTTTTGGTGATCACTGCCTATGTTATTAGACTATGCATATGGTTCTTCTTGGTATATCCGCGTTGGGGGACCATACGCATTCTAGGAGTGATATGCTTGGTATATCCACGTTGGGGGACCATACGTATTTCAAGGGTGATCATGCTTGGTATATCCGTGTTAGGGGATTGCTACCTGCATGATGAGGATTAGTTTGGTACACTCTGATAGGCAATTATATTTTGGGTTAAATTCTGTTGAGTGGTCCGGAATCTCTACTCTTGCTCATTTCCATAAAGTTAGTTCGACCTTAAATTTGAGTGAGTAGGAATTGCTCACAGTAGACATTGTGTTTATAAATTGGATTTACCTTGTTATTACTTGGAATCCATGCAAGGAATTATGATAAATTTCTTTATTAAATTTTGTGAATTGATATGTGATCTTGATGATTGATTAACGTAGTTAAATGTTAATATTCTGCATCTGTGATTCATGGGATTGATTAATTGGAGTGATTGTGGAATGACGTTGGATAGGCATACTTGTGTGCAAGATAAGGTGATAATTGTTGTTTGGTGTATGGTTAATTTGTAGTGTAGTACTCTATGATTTCTGCTAGAAGTATTTTACGAAAATATTAGAGTTTGACGAATGGTGACCTACAAATGGCTTGATCCCTATTGAGGTTACGTAGGCAGTCTAACGAAGAGGTTAGATGCAGCCATAAAGTGCACGAAAAAAATTCTATGTGATTCGATTCTTGAGTTGTGCTTTGCTCATATCCTGGAGGTGGGGTATGTTTGAGATACGGGTATTTGGTGACGTCACGTGTCAATCCTGGACGTATATCAAGATCGGGGCGTGACAAAGGCTACTCACTTCAAAATTAATTCTGACGACTCGTTCAGAGACTTCCTCGAAGCGTATAGGCATGCAATTCCGTCAAGGGTGTGTGTGAAGCGTGCCAAGGAAAGTAGCAGCCGTGAGCCATGTAGTAGGGCTTGGAGAGCTATCAAATTTCACCCTTACTGCGTTGTGTTGGGATTTACTTTTCCCATGCCTCGTTTCTTCCAATAAGTGCTTTGCTCAATGAAGTGTTCCCTCGCTCAATGTTCTCCCAACGAGGTCCATGTTATGGTGGGATTCCTCAATCTAAGCCAATTCTTTGACTTGGATTTGACTGTCAATGAATTTTGGTACTTTTTTTACATAGGCCACATTGATGGAATTAGCAAGCTGCGATCCCGCCACAGGCTTTTCGATCATTCAAGCAAGGGAGATCATGACTAAGCCAAGAAGAATTTGGAGATAAGTGGAGAGTATGAGTCTGATTCTTCCCTTGAGCTGCACTTTCCAACGATTTTCATCACCAGTAAGTAGGTTGCTTTGTGTTTTTGCTGAGCTACTATCTGATTTGTTGATTGTCCTCATCTACTTATGTAGATTCGAAATTCGGCTCAACTCCCAAGACTTCTCTAGATATGAAGTAGGGGCATCCCCACTGAGAAAGGTAGGATGTCCCCGAGAAATGAGATAAAGCAAATCAAAGTGGAGGCATTAGCTTGTTTGATCGCTGTTGTAGAGCCTACTATGAATGAAGGTGGAAAGAAAAGATCTTCCCCTTCTGCTTAAGAGATGCCGGCTGAGAAAAAGCAGAAGACTTCATCTGCTGCTCATGAAGGTCCGCCTGCTACCGATAGGCTTGTGATTGACTTGACTTCTTCCAAGGGGAAGAGAGATGGGGCTACTAGATCCGAGCAAGTGATGCCTGTTATGCCAAAGATGGCTAGTACGGTTGCTGATAGGATTACTCAGCGTAGAGGTTCCATCGTGCCCCTAGTGCTAAAATTTATGCCAAAACATTCGTTGGAAGCTAAGCCTGGTTCACATTTAGAAAGGCTTTCTACTATGAAGAGCGATAAGGTGGACTCTGCTGCTAAAATGGCGCTAAGGCACACTCCCCTTATTGCTCAGATTGATTTTCCTGCTGAGAAACATAAGACTGCTCATGTTGGCAGTTGTGAGAAATTCAACAAGCATGTTTCTAGGGAGGCTGCTGAGATTTGTGCACTCTTGAAACCAGAACTGCTTGAAGCATACAACCGAATATATGAGAACTGCTATGCTTGTTATGATGCAGAAAACGACAATTCTGGCAGCCGAGTCCATGCTTCTTGACCAAATAGATGTTGAATATAAACAGCTAGTAATGAGTGCCATGTCAGCATAGGGTTGTTAGACTGTTAGTATTTAGAGTGTCATGTCAGCATAAGAGGTTAGTAAGTTTGTTAAAAGTTAGTTAGCCTTTGTAGCTTGGAGGTTAAGTCTCTAGAGCTCTATATAACAGATGAAGGTGTGTGAATGTAAATCATTCTGAATTCTATCAATACAAAAGATCATTTTTTTTCCTTTATGTACTCTTTCTAAGATTTCATTTGTTCTTTGAGTGTACTTCAAAATCCTTGAGTTCCTGCATAATTTATGAACTGTTATCATGGTATTAGAGCCAGGTTGTCCCACGTGTGAAACCAAACGACCACATGTTCTCCACGTCACCCTGTTGTGTTGTCCACGTGTTAGGCTGGAAAATTCGCCATACGTGAGGGGCCATGTTGAAAATGAGTCCCACATTGATGGGCTGAGGGATCTTGCATGGGCTTATAAGAGGTTGGGCTACTCCCCATATTGCCAATTGATTTTATAGTGGAACCCCAACTTTCTTCATGGTATCATTCGCCGACGGTTTCGATCTTTGGGGTTTGTTTTTCTGCTGTGCTTGTATCTGACTATTGGTGATTTGCTAGAGTTTCTCCAATGGGGTTTTCCGATCATGAACTCAAGTTTCAGGTTTCGTTACTAAATTATGTACTCCATTTGTTTGCTTAAATGTTGAAGTGAAAATCTGTTTCTTCGATGGGTTTCTTGTATGCAAGTTTATCTGTTAAGGCAGATAGCCATTTTCAGCAAGATTGTTGAAGGAATACAAAGGCCGATAACCATTCCTTTCTGCTGCTCGATTAGTTCTTGATTGTTTGAGATTTGTGCACTCGAAAAAGGCCGATTGCCAAGACTTTATTGAATGCAATTTGTTTTTGTGAGATTGTTGAAGGAATACAAAGGCTGATAACCATTCTTTTATGTTGAATAATTCGTTCTTGATTGTTTGAGATTTGTGCACTCGAAAAAGGCCGATTTCCAAGAAGTGTATTGATTGCAACAAGCAAAAGTTTAATACTTGTTTGAAGTGTGTCAAGATTTTGTGCTCTTAAGAAGATATGCCGTTCAATACTATTAAGATCAAAAGTCTTTTGGGTATGATTAGGATAGTAATGTGGGACTCATTCTCAACATGGCCCCACAATAATAATTCCATTTGGTCATTGTTGCTTTATCTAGATTACCATCAGAATTTGAGACAATAAGGATTGTAATTTTGGCTCGAGAAACATCAATATCAATGACAGATTTTAGAGCACAACTTTTGGGGGCTGAAGCAAGCATTAAGTCTAGAGTACACAGTTTGTCTCAGTCTATTTCTGCAATGTATGTTCAAGGGCATTCCTCATATTCATAAGGTCAATATCAAAGCTATGAGAAGGGTGAAAGCTCGAATTCACAGACGTCACGAAGAAATAATTTCAATGATGGATATGGAGGTGGGAGTTTTAATGAAGGATCGGGTTATGGAAGTAATAGGGGCGAGAACTTTCATCAAAGGCCAATTTACAACAATTTTAATTATAGAATAAACAATGGGGGAGGCAACAACTTCAGGTCCAACTCTGGAAACAGATTTGGGTCTACTTTATCTCATGATAATGAGAAAGGTTCTCAGCTCAGTAGGTCTCAGAATTACTCCAGTGGAAGCAAGCAAGTTAACTCCTGTACTGGAAATACTAATTGCAAGTTTGTTATATCTTCTGAGTGCCAGATATGTTCAAGAACCTAATTGCTATTTCAGAACTGATAATGGTCAACCCTCTGGAGGATTCATGGTTTGTCAAATATGTGGCAAGAAGGGACATATTGCTTTAGAATGCTTTCTCAGGAATAACTTTTCATATCAAGGTCCTCCACCTCGTGCATCAATTACAAGAATGATTGTACAAGGCTCAAACATAACCAATGGTACAAATGGTGCCTAGAACCTTCATGATTTTGCATCAGCTGATACTTAGGTAGTTGATACAAGTGCTACTCACCATATGACATCAAACTTAGATGTCTTGAACAATCTTGTTCCTTATAATGGTGATGCCAAAATAACTGTGGGTAGTGGAGAAGGTTTGCCAGTCTCAAATATTGGTTCCTCTATCATTCAAACTCCTCAACATGATTTAATTTTGCATAATGTCTTGCATGTGCGTAAAATAACTATGAATTTATTATCTGTCAAGAAATTGTGTAGAGATAAAGGATGTTGGGTCATTTGTGTTGATCTGGTTTTCTTTATACAGGACAAGGCAACTCGGATAGTGTTGTACCAAAGAAAGAGTGATGATGGGGAGTTGTTCCAGATTCCAGTTAATGTGTTTTCAAAGTCCTTTGGGGTAAAGGTTGGAAATAGTGCTGCTTTTATTGGAAAGAAGATTAAGAGCTCAGTATGGCATAAAAAAGTTGGGTCACCCTTCTAAAGAAGTCTTAAATAACATGATGAATGTTGTTCATATACCAGTTGTAATGGATTCAATTCCTTCAATATGTTCTACATGTATTCATGGCAAGATGAGTAGATTAGCTTTTTTTGTAAAACAAGATCGATCTAGTATTGTATTTAAGAAGATTCATTCAGCTGTATGGGGACCTTCACCAGTAAAGTCTATAGAAGGTTTTAGATATTACATAAGCTTTGTTGATGACTGTTCCAGATTTGTATGGATTTTCCCAATAATGAATAAATATGATGAGTTTCCAATATTTTGTAAATTCTTTGCATTCATTGTTGCACAGTTTAATGTTAATGTCAAGTACTTTCAATCAAATGGTGGGGGTGAATATATAAGTACTAAATTTCATCAGTTCTTAAAAGGAAAATGAATTGTTCATCTTTCTTCTTATCCACACACACCACAAGCCTAGCTGAGAGAAAGCATAGGCATGTTGTGGAGATAGCTATTAGTTTAATGTCTGATGCAAAACTACCAACTCATTTTTGGTACCATAGTTGTGCTTATGCTTCATTTTTAATAAATAGAATGCCTTGCAAAAATTTGGGTATGAAATCTCCATATCAGGTTTTGTTCAAGTGCAATCCTGATATTCATTCCTTGAAAGTAAATGGAACAGGTGTCTATCCTCTTCTTAGACCTTTTAATGAGAACAAATTGCAACCAAGATCAATGCAGTGTGTATTCTTAGGATTTGCTATTGGATATAAAGGTGTACAATGCTATAACATATAAACAAAAAAGTTTATTGTAATTCATGATGAAGACATTTTTCCATTCAAGCAAGTCTATGATACTAATACTACAAGGGCAACACAGAACAGTTTAGCTTCTCCAGTGATTATTCAAATCTGTGTACCAGGGGGAGTATCTCAGTGTTCACATAATAATCAGACCTTGGTTCAAGAAAGAAGAGAGGTAACAATGTCTGGTAGGAGTCAATTTCTAGATCTTAGTGACAGATACAGCCCATTTGTGAGTCTCAGTAATGAAAATACAGAAAACAGTGACTTAGTTTCAAATCACAGTGATCAACATATAGCTGATTCAAATGACAACAGTTTGCAGGCTTCTCATCAAAATGATCACTCTTTCCCTTCTGGTACAACATCAATGTTACCTCTACACTCCACTACTCAACTCAAGGTAATTCTTCCGATTTCATCTACTCCTGAACCACACATTTTTGCTTCTAATTCTACACATTCCATGACCACTAGATTGAAAAGTGGTGCTATTGACAGAAAGAATTATGCTGCTATGCTAGTATCATTTCCTGAATTACAGTCTTTACAAATTTCTGAACAAGATCTGCTCACTGGTGGATATTCCCTTATATCTGAAATAACTGATATACAAGAACCATCATCTTTTCGAAAAACATCAACAATCCCACAGTGGCAACAAACAATGCAAGAGGAGTATGACTCATTAAGATCTCAAGGAACTTGGATTCTAGTTCCACCTTCAGAAGGTAGAACTTTATTTGGCAGCAAGTGGGTCTATAAAGTGAAAAGAATCCAGATGGCACAATCTCGAGAAATAAAGCAAGGCTTGTCACTCAGAGGTTTTCTCAAGAACATGGCATTAATTATATGGACACTTTCAGTCCTGTTGTTTGACACATTACAGTATGGATTGTTTTAGCTTTGGCTGCTATGATTCACTAGAATCTTAGATAATTAGACATTAAAAATGCCTTTCTTCATGGGGATCTACAAGAGGAGGTATATATGAAGCAACCTCAAGGGTTCATTGATGCACCGCATCCCTTTTATGTTCGCAAACTGGTCTCATCCCTCTTATGTTTGCAAACTGGTCAAATCATTATATGGTTTGAAACAAGCTCTGAGAGCTTGGAATTCAAAATATACAAACTATCTAGGAGCATTAGGATTCTGTGCCTCAGCTTCTGATACTAGTTTGTTTATGAAACAAGATCAGTCTGATATAATCATCTTGTTGTTATAAGTTAATGACATCATATTAACTGGCTCTAACTTTGGGAAGATACAATGGGTGATTCAAGAGCTATCTACAATATTTAATTTGAAAGATATGGGTAACCTTACATATTTTTTGGGACTTCAGATTCATTACAAGGAGAATGGTGATATCTTTGTAAATCAATCTAAGTACATAAAAGGTTGGATTCATAAGGCTATTATGGAGACATGTAAACCAGCTCTTACTCTATGTAAACCACATCATCAATTGCTGGAATCAGAAGGTACATTGTTGGCAGATCCAACCTTGTATAGAAGTATAGTAAGCTCACTGCAGTATTTGACCTTTACTAGGCCAAATATTGCCTATGTTGTCAATATTGTCTGTCAATTCATGTCATCACCAACTGAAGTTTATTTTGGAGCTATGAAACGGATCCTCAGATATTTACAAGGGATAATAGATACTAGAGTTTTATATTCAGCAACTACACTGCCTCACTTGAATGGTTTTTCAGATTCTGATTGAGCAACTGATTTGAACATAAGAAGATCAATTACTGGATATGTTGTGTTCTTAGGTGACAATCCTATCTCATGGCAATCAAAGAAGTAAATCTTAGTCTCTCGAGGTTCTACCAAGGCTGAATATAAAGCTTTTGCTCACACTTCTTGTGATATAGCTTGGGTAAGAAATATACTGAAGGATTTGGGAGTTTTTCTCGATCATCCACCAATCATTCATTGTGATAACATGTATGTTATCTCTCAGTGCCAATCCTGTGTCTCATTCCAGAATTAAGCATCTAGACACTGATTATCACTTTGTCCAGGAACATGTACAACAAGGAAATTTGGAGGTTTTGTATATTCCCACTGATGATCAAACTGAAGATATCCTAACAAAAAGGTTATGTAGTCCTTCCTTTCTTAAACACTTTTACAATCTTAAACTAGGAAACCCTAGTTGAGATTGAGAATGGATGTTGAATATAAGTAGCTAGTAGTGAGCGCCATGTTAGCATAGGGATGTTAGACTGTTGGTATTTGGAGTGCCATGTCAGGATAAGTGGTTAATGAGTTTGTTAAACGTTAGCCTCTATGGCTTGGAGGTTAAGTCTCTAAAGCTCTATATAACATATGAAGATGTGTAAATGTAAATCATTCTTAATTCTATCAATACAAGAGATCATTTCTCTCTAATATTTCATTTGCTCTTTGAGTGTTCTTCGAAATCCTTGAGTTCCTGCATAATTTTTGAACCATTATCAGAACATACCAAGGTTGCTAAGGAGGTGGACAAAACTATAGCAACTGAAGATTATCCTTTTTCCGAGAAGATCAAGAGGTTGGAGTCAGAGCTCGTCGCTTTGAATGCGTCTAATATCTATGCCCCTACTTCTCTACAGCTTGAGACCACTAGCCAAGAGATCGTTGACTTGAAGACTAGGCTTGACGTGATCCAAGTTAAGTATGAAAGTGTAAAGAAAGAGATTGGATGTTACATACCTTGGATTCAAGATCTTGAGCGTACCGTTTCTGAACTTCGTTTTGTTGCTTACACAAAGAATGAAGAGTTGATTGTTGCTTATAATCAAGTGATCCACTTCAAGAAGATCATCGATAGGCTTGAACCCCAAGTGTTGGAACTCCAAGGTGCATTGAAGATCAATGAAAGTCTATAGAATGAAGCGAATGAGCTGCAGCACATCCGTGTTGGTCTGCTCGAGGAGAACGAGCAGCTGAATGGCGAGAAGGTTGGGCCCGAGGCTTTGCTTGTTCAGAGTTAGGCCGATTCTACATGCTCAGTTACGTAGATCATCTGTTTGGTAAGCTGTTTAACTTTGAGTTTGCTGGGAAACACTTCAAGACCTTCTCTATTTCTCTGGAAGACTTACTTACCTTTACTTTTGAGGCTTTCATTGGCGAAGTAGATGGAGAAGTTGATGCCCAGGCTGGGGCAACTAGGGGTAAAGCGCTGGATGATGTTGCTGAGAACGTCGCTGCTACTGAAGGTGTGGCGACCGAGTAGTCGTAAGATGTCCAAGCTGCTAAATAGTAGTCTTCTAAGTAGCCTTTAGGATTTTCTTTATTTTCCTTATTGCTTTTTTCTTTGCTTGAACTCTTTCAGCTATGCTATTTGTTTATCAATTTTGCTAGAAAATTTAATAAGCTAGCTTCCTTCGCTTTTCTTCATCTTTGCTTCTTTTGTTTACGCCCAACCTTTGACCTTTAAACCAGCGGCATGCATGCTACTTTTTGTAAACAGACAAGCCCATTTAGCCTATGCAGCAGTAGGTGTTGGTGTAGAACTTTTGCAAAGTTGTTAGCCATAGGGTCAGCAGCTGAACGCCTTACTTATAGAAGCAGACGACTACTTGGCTGTTAACCTTGGCTTTCTTCAATCCTTTGAGTTATGTGGCATACACCACAACATACTAAAGATTTTTGGGTTATGAAATTCGCTAACCTTTCGTATCAAAAGTGCACGGTTGTATGGAATTTCGTAAGCAAAGGTCCAAGAGAACTCCTCACCTTTTGTGTAACCAATTTCGTGGGTTGCGCCGCATGTATCACAACATTTTAAGAATTAGTGTAGATCTAAATGATCATTCCGCACTTGGCAGTGGTGAAGCTTATCGACTGCGTAACATGTCGATAGTGGATAGAGCTTCGTATATGCACGCTAATTTGTTTAACCTTTCACAAAAATGTGCGGTTGTATAAGTTTAGCGCGGCTTACTGCTCAAAGCGTGAGCTGTAAACATTCGTCTGAAAATCGTAAGCCATCTTAATGCACTTGGTAGCAGTTTTAAGGTTCCAGGGCAGTCGTTCATAGGGCATACTGCGTAATGTGCCTCATCTGTCTCTGAGGTCCGGTTCCCCACGGATTAGGCCAAGAGACCCAAAATTCTTTAGTTAGCTAAGCCTTGAAAAAGACCATTATGGTTACTTCTATGAATCCTAACGCAAGCCATCGTGCACCTAATTACACCAGGGCAGCCCGACTCATCCACGTTTAGATATTCAGAGTGTAAAGTTTATCCTCTCGCATCAGATAGCAAACCCATGTAGGTGTTGGGGAATTGGTTTACCCTCTCGCACTAGAGAGCATGGTTGGTCCCCAGAGAGAGTAATTCCTACGATAAGTCCCTAGGAAGGGTACGATCTTATTTTAAAATGCAGAAGTGATAAGGTGATGTAAGCATGCAGTCGAGCCAAGTTGTAAATTACCTTTGAATTCCTCATTGAAAAATGAGTGAAACGAACGAAAACTTAGTTGTAAGGTAGGAATCGCATAACAACTGGATAGTCATCGGCTTGCGAGTTGTTGCCCATCAAGTTGCTTAAATCTTCAAACTTTGATATAACTGGAGGTCACGCATAGTACTTCCTTAGATTGTAGACGTTCCACTGTTTTTCGATCTCTTTGTTGTTCATGGTGGCGAAGGTGTTGTGAACACGAAAATATTCCTGAAACGAACGAGACAAGAACACGTGCACAAAATAATATTTGTATTGATTTTTGTGTTGGGGTTACAATCTCTCTTGAATTTGATCCTC
>JAOTRO020170871.1:0-20012 GCA_028566515.2 Pyracantha coccinea | reverse complement strand
AGTGTGTGAATTGTTAGCAAAAAAAGATTGATCATAGTGATAAACAAGAAACCATGGGTATAAACAGAATGTGGTCACTTGATGAATGAACTTGTCTTGTTTGCACGTTTTCGGACAGTTGTTGGTAGGCTGAAGAAGAGTCTCAGTTTAGGAGTAATGCATTAGTTTGTAGGTGGTGGAAAACATTGAAGGGGAACGGAGGCCATAGAGAGAGGCAGGCAAACCAATGTTTTATAAATGATGTACCTGAAAATGTAAGAATTATTCATATTAAGTATATGATAAATGCTGTAATATTCATATTCAGATATTATGTATAGGTTTTTTAACCAAAATAGTCTCTAAGATTAGCATAACTCTGTAGTTCCTGAGTTTGTTTACCATCAATCATTTTGGTCATTCCTTGAAAAGTTCTCTTAAATAAGAACCAAAAGTGACAAAAATATCCTCAATTTAATAAACAAACTCAGGAATCACTTCTATCGATTTTTAATATCAGGATCAAAGTGAGGAGTTATGTCACTTTCAATAACTATTTTGACTAAAAATCCTTATGTATATGATAATGTCAAAAGTAGACTAGTTAAAGTTAAAACGTTTTGTCAAGACACCCTGAGCACCCTTCTGCTCTCCCATGACGATGAGACCCCCTTCTGCGCTCCCATGACCGCGAGACCCCCTCTGCGCTCCCATGACCGCGAGAACCCCTTCTGCTCTCCCATGACGATGAGACCCCCTTCTTCGCTTGCACCACAATCCAGAGCAAACTAAATG
This sequence comes from Pyracantha coccinea, assembly GCA_028566515.2. Taxonomy (NCBI): domain Eukaryota; kingdom Viridiplantae; phylum Streptophyta; class Magnoliopsida; order Rosales; family Rosaceae; genus Pyracantha; species Pyracantha coccinea. The sequence goes on along the minus strand of JAOTRO020170871.1, from coordinate 19,238 downwards.
GCGGACCACCGAGGCGATGCAGCATCAACAGCCAAAACTCAATAGAAACCACCCTCCCTAACTACCACCTCTCTTCCCGTTCCCCCTGTCTCCCTCCATCTAATTTCAAAGGTTGGGAAGGATTGCAGAATTCAAAAGCTTCAGAATTTCAAAATCCCAAACATAAACGCAGAAATTAAAGTCAATAAGCCCCAATACCAACATGAAGTATTTAAGAACAAAGGAGTTATATGAACTTGAAAGTTTTTTTTTTGAACAATATGAACTTGAAAGTTAAGAGCGAATAAAACTAACAAACATAACAATGCGCAGAAAATAAGATTTAGCTAAATCTCAACCGCTCACTCATAAAAAAATGATGTAGTGAAGAGAATCTGCTTATACAAGCACAGCATCTGGAGGCCCAATACGTGCATGTAAGGGCCAAATTAATGTGGGCTGGGTTGAGTTGTCCATTGGGTTTTCGCTAGAAATTAGAGAGAAGTGGGATGAATAGAGAGAGGACCGCCGCCTCCCCCATCTTGTTTTGGAGTCGTCTAGGGTTTTAGTTGTACCAGACCCTATAAAATGAGAAGGAAAGCTCCCCAAAGATGCATTCACTTCCAAATCACAGACTCGATTGGCTGCTCTTGCTGGAGGCTGTACCCGCCTTGTGCCTCCTACTCCTCCGATTTTCCTTGTTGCTTTATTATTTCTCTTTCGGGCTTTTATTTTTCTTTAATTTCAAAATTATATATTTTTTTGTTTCTGCAAATAAATTGTTTGTTTTTGGAGGGAGTATTGATGGATTGAAGGATGTAGAATGATGAAAAAAATCAGACGGATTCCCAATGATAACATTCATTCGTGTCTGTATGATATTAAACCAGCTACTTCTGACTACATCATTCAATCATTCCCCTCCATTTCCTTTTTTTTATTTTTTTTTATTTTTATTTTTTAAGATTTGATTTGAGTCTTACTGTTGTTGTTTTAGAATTATTAGGAAGAAATCGTAGGGGAAGGCCGGTGATGTAGATTGGTATTTGCTACTCTTGATGGGAAGGGATTCCCATCTGATGAATCTTATCCACCAAGATCTCTGAGGCCTTTCTTCTCTCTGTGTCTGTCATTGATTTCATGTTGAATCAGTTGAAACAAACAATTCTAAAGGTGTCGGAGCGAAGTTGATTATCCTGGATTGGATTTTGTTTCCGGAATGAATACTAGTTCTAGATGTGAATGTGTGATACAGACAGAGAGGGTCAAAGTAAATTTGGAACGCAGAGTACGACGACGAGAATAATTTTGACAACCAGTTAAAATGTTGTTACCAAAACCCTAAATAACAACTCAAAATTGATGGAACTTAAATTTGAATCCAATCAAGAAAAGTAAAATGTCGAGTTTGAATGTGGAAGTTCGTGCCAACCAGTAAAAATGTTGTTGAATTAAGTTTAAGTTTTGAGTTCAATCTTACATACCTTCTCCAATCCAAATACTTGAAACTCAAATTTTGTTATATTCGTCTGAGAGTATAACCAGCCCATCGAAATTTGTCTTTACATTGAGATTTTAGTCCAATCCCACCAAAAGAAATGTTATTTAATGAAGAAAAATAAGATTTGAGTTTTTAGTATAATAATCTTCAATGCACATAATACTAGGCAGAACAATTAATCTTAAAGGTATGAGTTAAACTATTTCCAATCCACAAACCTCAAAATTGAATTCAATATTTTCTTTTCCAATACAAATACTCAAAATTTTGTAATGTTTGTCTAAGAGCTCTAATGCACCGAATGTTTAAAACTCATTTGACTTTTTCAGCAAAAGTGAGATTGAGATATTTTAGACATTTGTATACTGGCACCACTAATTCATATAGATTGTATAGATTGTTCTAACAAGTAAATATCTGTATAAATGAACAGTAAGGCTAGGTAAATTAAATTTGAAAACAAAATAATATGTCATCAATAAAAAATAACCTCCTTAATCAACATTTAAGTAAGGATAAGGGTAATGTTAGAGAGATCAAAATTTTAAACCAAATTTGCAAATCAAATGATGTGTCACCAAAGTCACTTAGTACTATGGTCTGGTGGTATTCCTCTTCAAAAGCGAAGTTAAACCATATTATTGATAGCCAATTTTCTCCCTTAGCGTAGATAATATATTTTGTTAAAAAAAAATAATGTGACACCAATAAGAAATAAGCACGTTAATGGACACTTAATTAGTAATTCAATCATCAACAACCACATCATTTGGTTTACACAATTTTTGTTAAAATTTTGTTCTCTGTAATATTATCCCTTAACTAATAATCAAATCATCAACTTCTATGTCATTTAATTTACAAAATTTAGTCTATACATTAGTCTTCCTAGCATTACCTATAAATAAAGGATAGTTTTATTGGAACCCCACATATTATTGAATCCACCACACATACTAAAATATTGTACACTTATTTTTTAAATTAAAAATGACCTTAGTGTCATTTAGTACTATGGTCTAGTGATATTTTTCTTCACTAGTAAGTGAGAGGTCTTATGTTCAATTCTTGTTAAAAATAACCTCCTCCTTGATGTAAATAATATCATTTGTTCAAAAAATGATCTTAGTACCCACACACACACAAACACTCCACACCAAACAACTTCATTTTGGTGGTGTTATTATTTTGCGTGATATGGAATCCAATGGATTATTGTGTGCTTCATATCATATTGATAGCTTTATGGTTTATACTCACCTGGTGTTTCTGATACTCATTCATACACCATCTTACTTTAGTTGTGACTGGTAGTACAACGGTCCCTTATGAATTCTAAGGCCTTTTTCGATTAAGGTAAAGGGAATGAGAGAAAGAATGGTTTTGTTTCCGGGCATATCGATGAGAATAAGAGCAGGCGGTAAGTGGTCTATAATTTACCGAGTACTCGGTATAATTCACGCATTCGTGTACAAACTGGTTCTTCTGGGGAGTTCCCTACTCCGCTAATGCTATAATCCGGTCCATGTTCATGAATAGCAGTTCATTCGATCAATGACGAGTAGAGGAAGCATTATGTCTTCCAAAGACCCGAAGTAGCAAAACCTTGAGTAAAAATAGCACTTGGGACGGTTTTTGGTTCTCCCAGAAAAAAACTTTCATTTTTTGAACCGATTTTAAAAGAACTCAAAAATAAAATAAAAAAATTGTTCTCGGAGTCCTAATTACAATGACATTCAAAGAGTGTTGCTAGACATGCTTTTAGAAGCCGAAAAAGAGTTCAAAACTAGGTGGGGCTGATGATAATGGGGAAGCTTTTCCAGCTTTAAACATGCGTTCTAGGTATAACACTAACTGGGTTTTGACATTTTCTTGGTGGATGAAAATTTAGTTTGTATTTCCAGCATCTTGAAATTCTTATTTTGGTAGTATGGAGTCATGGTTGTTGTGGATGAGGGCAGACCAGGAAATGGAATGCCTTGCCGAAATTCTTTTCGTTCATTCTGAAGGTGAGAGTGACTCTGAGAGCTCAAAGAAAAATAATCTTAAGTACATGTAGAAATTGATTTGATGTGTATTCATTTTTTTTTAAACCTTACCGGCCTAAATAATCATTTCATTTTGTAGTGTAGAAGTATTTTAATGATAATTTTTATGCGGGATTATACCACGGTGCTAATAAAACAAACCTAAATAAAAAGTCAAACTCAAGATATTCAATCTAAACCAAGAAAAATAATGAACATGATTATTCAAATGGAAGATCTTAAATCTATAAGATGATATAATCTTTTTTTTTTCTTCAATAGAATCTAGTTTGTTCTATCTTGTGAAAAATACGAGCTGCTCATGAATTTTACGAGTTAAACATTCCACTTTTCAACCTTAACGTCTTTCCTATAAGGCAAACAAAGACTTAACTTGTTTCTTTTACGATTCAAGCTTCAGTGGATCAAACATAAGCCTAACTCGATGCAAGTTCAAGTTGCAAGATATAACATTGAAAAAATTTGTCAAAAGTGTTGAGGATCATTTCTCTTCATAATATATATGGCATTTCTCACCCCTAACACTTTTGAGTGCTTGGTAAACTTGTCAATGACTTGAATTTTGCCTCAAATTCGATGTAATTAATAAGGTTAAGAATTACGACTTCTAGTTCAAAATTGTAACCTTCCTATTAATGATTGTGACTTCTTTTGCAAAATTATCCGAATATGATTCGAATTTGATAATCCGATTATAAATGGATCCAGATATGAATCGGGGCTGATCCAATTTGACTTAATAACATATTATTTGATTTTTATATTATTTACACTTTTATGTAATGATAATATACGTTATTTTATGCAATTAAAATACAATTGTATTCTATTTACTTATTGTTTAACATGAAAATGTTAACTAAAAAGGGATAAATATAATATAAAATGAGGTCACTAATGATATTTTTTTTATGTGTCCTAAATTAAATACAATAAGGATTCGATCCAATCCGAATCTGATGTTATTCTGATCTAGATTGATCTGTCATATCTGATAATCATTCGAATACGAATGAACATTTATCCGATTCGAATTTGACCTGTTTACAGTCTACACTATTTCTTTGGGCTAGAGCTTTGGTCTCCCGTGCATTGGGCCTGAGCAATCCTTTAGATGCGTCGTCGTGCATTTATCGGCCCATTATTCCTTTGAGGATAAACAGTCTCACAGCAAAATATAACAATTGGATCCGGATCCGAATCCGAAACAGAAACCGAAGCGTAATATGGCAGTGAATTTGCACGCATTGGTCGGTCGGTCACTCAGCCAAAGGAAACAAAAACAGAAAAGGAACGTGGCAGATTTTTATAAGGCCTTGACGAAAGGACCATGTCATCGAAGCAATGCCAGATGAGATTCCAATAATGGCCCTCGTAGCTGGTTGAAAAAAGCGGGTGGGCAAGAGGGCATTACGGGGAACGACATATATACAAGTATTCGGGTAAGATGCACTCCAGAGTCCCAGACCCACACCAACACAACAAGACGCTCTCCTCGTCTCCTCTTTTTAAGCTTCGGAATACAAAATTCTTGTATAAAAAGGAACACCTATTCAAAATCTTTCCGCTCCTCCTACTCCTCCTCCTCTATTTCTCGATCTATCGATTGATCTCGCGGTCGGATCTCCGCAACCAAAAGGTCCGATTTCTTTATTCAAACTTTAAACAAAACCATCCTCCTGATATGATTTAATTTTTCCCCGTACTTAAATCTCGAAGATGATCCGTCCTTTTCATGTTACTAAACGATAATTAAGGAGAATCTTTGCCCTAAAAATAAAAAATTAAAATAACATAAAAGATACTTAAGAATCATACCCGAAATCCCAGAAACAACTGATCTGATTTTCTCAAGAATGATGAAAGATTTATTTACCCTTTAACAAAGAACACAAACTCCTATCTTTTTCTTGCTTTTTATTTTAATATTTATTTTGTTTGTGTGGATATTTTTGTTTGATCTTCCCTTTTTGTCTCCATGAAAAGGAAAAAGAGAAAGATTAAACCTTTTTTGTTAATAAGAAAATTGATTTTTGGGTATTATTGGGATGAGAAAATTGATTTTTTTTTTGGTTAGTTTTGATCGGGGGTGAGGGTTCTCATATGGGATCCATATGAGTATCATCAGAGTATGTATGTATGTATGTATGCATGTATGTGTGATGGCTGGATGGCTGGATATATGTATCAAACTGGCTTGGTTGGTTTGTATAAGTTAGTTTGTGGTTTGTATAATTTAGTTTGTATGATTGCGTGATGGATGGTGTATAATGTGTAGAATGGAGGCGCAAGGTCTCAGTCAGTACCAAGTCAATAAAACAAAGGGAATGGCAGAAGAAGGAAGCCATCCAGTTGTAGATCTGAGCAAGCACCCTTCTGGGATTGTCCCTACTCTCCAGTGAGTTGTTTCTTTCCACCTCATCAAACTCTCATAATTCAATTTACACAAGCCATTTGCTTTCACTTGCAATCAGTTATTGTAACTTGTCATATAGTCAAGCCACCGGTTTGTGCTGCATCCTCATCCAGTAATATGTTGTATTATGTAGGCTGTGCATGATTAAATGACCGATTGCGATAAATTTGCAAATTTATTTTGGCTGTTGTTCGTCGTTTCTCTATTTAACTCATCTTTCTCTGTCTCCACGCTTGTACCTTTGTTTCATGTTAGCATGTTTTATGTGATTACCTGTGCTGTCCATGTGGATATTCATCCGTGGAACCACTGAATTCAAGTTACATGATTGGGCTTGCTGTATGCCAATTACTAATAATAGAATTGTTTTACTGATGCAAATATTTATTAATCTAGACATATCTGTAGTTTTACATTTTCTGAAACTCTTAGCGCTTTTCTTGGTTTACTTCATGCGCTTAACACGGTGTTGTCTGTGCTCTCAGGAATATTGTCTCCACTGTCAATCTGGATTGCAAATTGGATCTTAAAGCCATTGCATTGAAAGCTCGGAATTCTGAATACAACCCAAAGGCATGTGATGTTTCAAGCATAGCTTCCCCCGCTATCTTTCTCCTCTATTCTTTTACCTTTCTTTTGTTCAAGAGCTATAATATTTTTTATACTACGGATCCCTTTTGCGGAAGCCTTTGTTTAAGAAGTGCATTAAAGTTTGGGCAGTTTGTAGTTCCCTACGTCTGTGTAAAAACAGATTTGACTGTTTAGATGGTGCGCAATTCAGTTCCAGTTTTATATATTTAGATGCTAGAGTTGCTACGATATCTATTTATATATGTATACAAAATCGGTTTTCCTTGTTCAAACTTCAAAGTCATCTTTATATTGCATACTAATTCTGTTGTACCCTTGCAGCGTTTTGCAGCTGTGATCATGAGAATAAGAGAGCCGAAGACCACTGCCTTGATATTTGCATCCGGTAAAATGGTAAGTCTCAATTTGCAACCAAGGATCTTGTTCCCTCCCTTTTTCTGTTTTTCATTGACTTCTATAAATTTCTGCATCTTATGCTTTGATTTCTAATCATTTCAAATGATTAATAGATGAGGGTTTGTTTTATTTATGGTCTCCCTCTCCCTCTCCCTCTCCCTCTCTACCCTTCAATAATAGGTAAAAATTCTGTAATGATTTCCCATATACCAAAAATCTCTCTTCTGTTTCTTATATCCTTAGCCGTGGCAGCATTGGTAGTTGATAAATTTTATGCGATTTTATGCAACTTTCTTCCCCTTTCAAATCATGCTAATTAGTCCTTTGCACTAATGTTAATGCTGGCGCATAATTGTTGTGGTATAGGTTTGTACAGGAGCTAAGAGTGAAGAACAATCGAGATTGGCAGCACGAAAGGTATTGTTATTCCTTTCCACAGTTACCATATACATTTATATATGGGCGTAGTTTTGGATGTCCCATTGTCCATATTCTGGCTTCTGTTTGAAGTTTTATCCAAAAAAGGAAGAAGCCATTTAGGTGTTTTTGTTTAAACCATGCAGCTCTAACACATGCAAATAGCCCTTCGGTAGATTTTAAATATGGTGTAACATGTCGTACTTGCACAATCTTACATGACCCTCTTTGTTCTTCAGTATGCTCGAGTCATCCAGAAACTCGGTTTTCCAGCTAAGTTCAAAGTAGTCTCTCTCTCTCTCTCTCTCTCTCTCGTCTCTCGAACATGCACATGCTTTATGCTGTGCACTATCACTTATTAAGTTTTTAATCTGGCTTCAATTTGTGGTACAGGATTTCAAAATCCAAAATATAGTTGGTTCTTGTGATGTAAAATTCCCCATAAGACTTGAAGCCTTGGTTGTATCCCATCGGGCTTTCTCCAGCGTGAGTTTTCTGGCTTCACCTTTGTGTCTGTTTTAGCAATCATATTAAAACTGAATATCTTTGAACGAGGTTTCTTATTGTTGAGGGTCCAAAGTTTCAGGGAAGGGTCTGTGCTGGAAACCAGAAAAAAAAAAAAACTAAATTTACTGGACATAACGTTAATAATTTACTTCAGCCTACACATCTCTCACATTTGGTAACTAATGACATGCATCTTAAGTTTGTCAAACACGGTTTCTACTTTTCATCATTCTACCTATTGTTGTTTGAGCATGAGGAAGCTGGTAGATTAATCTAGTAGGAAATTTCTTCTGGAAACAATTGTTTGTGCTGCTAATCCGGAAAAATTCCAGTTAATCATCTGAAAGCGTTTCTGTTGTGGTGGCCAGTATGAACCAGAAATTTTTCCAGGCTTGATATATCGAATGAAACAACCGAAGATTGTGCTTCTCATCTTTGTGTCTGGAAAAATTGTCCTGACAGGAGCGAAGGTGAGAATTTCACAATGCTTCTTTTGATGTTTGAGTTTTCGGTTTTATATTTTATTATGTATGTACATTATCTGGTGACCATTGTCATTTCAATGATTCAGGCAAGAACCGAGACGTATGAAGCCTTTGAGAACATTTACCCAGTTCTTACAGGATTCAGGAAAAAACAGCATTGGTATATGAACTTTGATTATATAACCATGTTAAAATTCCAATCAAATTTCCGGTACAAACACCAATTATGCTTTTATAACTAATGTCGTTTCATCTTCAAATTGACGGCAGACTGTTTCTGGGTAAGCACAAGTCCATATTCTTGGGGCTGTATGCTGCGGAAATTGGGCAAATTGCCTGGGATAAATTGTAGATAAGAAGATTGTGCATTGTTGGAGTAGCTGATGAAGATAAATTTAGACTCTTCGTTGTGTCTTTTGTTTAGTTTAGTAATGTGATGTTACCTTTAACAAAATGCAAGTAAACAAGTAGTTTTTAACACAAATCTCTCTCTCTCTCTCTCTCTCTCTCTCTCTCTCTGTGCTGGTTTCTTTTACATAATGATACTGGTTTAGATTGAGGAAGAACGGAAACGTTTATTTCCTCCATGTGCAAGACTAGATGATAATGGGCTCATCACACTGGAAATTGAAATTTACGGTTGATTTGATTGCATCCAATATCTGCATCCAAGGAAGAAAAAGAGAGAAAAGTTTACATAAGCACAGAGCCAGTATCAAAAGCAAAAGCCACGGTGGAAACATCTCGGATGACTAACCTTGTTTTTGGTGGGCATATAAAAGGGCTCGAAGATGAGAGGGAAGGGGGTGTCCAAACCGCATACTCTTGCAACAGGTGCTTCTAACTACACAACAGTTGAAAGATAAAGTTATAAGCTGCCTCCACGACCTTAGCAAAAGTTAACCACCGAAACATCTAAATAGAAAAAATAAAGGCGCGAGAGTACCCTTAGGAAGCAGCGTTCAACAATTGAAGCGGATATTTCAGCACCAAATCCTCCAGTAACTGGCGCTTCATGACTTATCTACAAAAAAAGGACATCAATTCGTCACCAAGAGTGCACCAACCGATTTTCATCAACTGTCCTCTGTAAACAGATACCATACTTACAAGAAGCCTTCCTGTCTTTCTGACAGAGGCCTCCACTGTATCCTTGTCCCACGGTAAAAGAGTTCGCAGGTCTATCAGTTCGCAAGAAATTCCATCCTGAAAATTCTTGCAAGTCATTTAGCATTTATTTTGCCTATAAGGATGAGATAATTGTAACCTTGACAATTACATGAACCTTAGCCGCATAAAATAGACAACACCAAATCAAATGTAGTGATTATACAGAGCAGAAAGGGAATAATATTTTCTAGCAGTCGGAAAAAACTTACTTTTTCAGCTTCTTTACACGCCTGTTCCATTACAGATAACTGAGCTCCCCAACCAACAAGCGTTATATCAGTGCCCTCTTGAATTACCTGAGTATCGCAGCTCCAATTTTCAAGTATGAAACTCCATCAATTATATCAAAACCATGACCGCAAGTCTGGTTCTTTTTTCAAACATTAGAAACTTGGACTACAATGGAACTAGGGGGGTAGTGTGTACCTCTGCCTCTGATAAAGGCAACATGTAATCATGCTCAGGAACCTCTTCTACTGATAATCTGTATAACCACTGAAGCCCAGGTTGTATTTGTAAAATTTCATATCAAAATTTTTTGTCAAATCAATTTTATTTGCTAATGGAAAATTAATTTATTCTGTAACCAAAACTAACCTACCTTTGGTTCAAAGAACACAACAGGATTTGGATCACGTATGCACGACAGCAATAAGCCTTTTGCTTGGAATGGACTTCGAGGGATGACCACCTATATGAATTTTTAGTACTCGTTCAAAGAAAGATCGCAAAAATGTAGCAAGGGTTTGTGGGGGCAAAAATCACAAAGTGATTGAATGGAAGAAAACATACTTTGAGACCAGGGGCATGACAGAAGAAAGCTTCAGGAGATTGTGAGTGATAATGTCCACCATGGCCGACAGCTCCATAGGGGGCTCTTATTGTTAAACCTAGTGAGTAATAAAAAACCTCATAATGCGCAAATAACATGTGGGAAGAAAAAAGTATGGTTCCCACACGATCAAAAAAAGGATGTTTCACCTCCACAATTAAATTGATTTCCACTTCGGTATCTGAACTTTGCAGCTTCGTTGACAATCTACAAAGTGAGATTCACCCAATTAATTATCATTTTTCATTTGTGGGGCTATGAGGCTATGACTGAACTCAGCACTGGAAGGAATTGGGATGCATGCCTGATCAAAAGCTGGAAAAATATAATCTGCGAATTGGATTTCTGCTACAGCTCGATTACCCTATCATGTCAGATGAAAACAAATGTGGTGAGGCTCGTGCCTATAAGATAAGATAAAGAACTGAAGGTAAAATTTGAATGGAGATACGTATGATTGTAAAGGTCACGTGTAAGACTAAACCTTCAAACTTACCATAGCTGCTAGACCAATGCCAAATCCTACAATGCCCTGGGTGTAAAGACAATAAGGGAGGTTATCAAGTTGACAGAAGACATATTTAACAAAGTGGAAGGGAGGGATACATGGTAATTTGGTACAACGGAAGACATAAAGCCCGCCGGGTACCTGTTCACAAAGAGGGGTATTAAAAACCCTTTGTTTACCGAAGCGGTCAGCTAAGCCTGTAGTGCAGCGGAAGACCCCACCAAAGCTCACATCTTCTCCAAATACATAAGAACTGAGAGCGAAATAAAAAAATGAGTTAAGTGATTAACCCATATGCTAGGCTAGCGGCGCATAAGAACAATGAGGTAACTGATCAATCCAAAATAACACTGGTGCATCGAAATCTGGCATGAACATCTGTAAAATTCAAGCTGTAAAGTTTACCGAATTTGATATTTTTCAGCAAAGTCAGTCGAAGTTGCAAAACTCGTGGATGGTGATATATAATTGTGTACAGTGGAGTCGATAGACCGAAAGCAAAATTTACCATCTGATCTAAGAGAGAAGATCACATCACAATCACATACGATTCAATTAACGAGAATAGTTGAATGAATGCAGAGCAAACCCAATTCAGAAAACGATTAAAAACACCGCAGATCGAATTCAGTCCAAATTATGAAGCAAGCAAGCAGATACAACAGGTAGAATTGAAGAAAGAAAGTGCTGACCGAGGATCAGTTTCCAAGGTGATGTGGAGCGCTTGGTTGATGGCAGAGTAGAGGTTCAATGATTTGCTACCAGTGCCACGAATAATCGTTATATCACCGGCGCCGGTGGAGGAGGAGGAGGAGGAAGAGGAGATTGCAAATGGCCTTCTCCTGGCAACTCCAGCCCCTTTAACCAATCCTCCAAATCTGCTCAGACTCATTTAATCACTGAAAACTGAGAGCGAGCGAGCTCAATCTCTTAGAATGGAAGACTCAAATCCCCTTTTGATTCAAAACCCAACCCTAAACCTAACCCTAAAATTAATTTCAAATATATAAGTAAATTTAACTAAAACATGTTACAAACCATACTTCTTACCATATTATAGCACTCTGAACTCTATAGGCTAGGACCTGGAATGAAGGGGAGGCTAGAGGGGAGACCGAGAGAGAGAGGGATGAATAAAGTTGAGCAGTACAGACTAGAAGAAAGAAAACAAAAGATAGAGATGATGTGGAAATGTTATGATGCGGTTAAGTGCATATTATCGACTCAATGAAATAACTAATTAGAATTTAACATTTAATAAAGGTATGCGGTTTCAGTTTCGGTTCGGTTTCGGAGGGTCGGAACCGAAACCAAACCTTTTTGAAACCGCAAAACCAAACCGTTCAGTGCGGTTTGATTTGGTTCGTGTTTCGGTTTCAAGTGCCCACCCCTAGCAATCAGTCCTTGTTCCTTGTTCATCTCTACTTGCAAGGAGGCGTACTAGACTCAATTGGATGATGATTTCGATATCTAAATATGATAGTTGACCAAAAAGGAAAAAAATCTAAATAGGGAAATTTGATATTGTAGCTATATGTTAGTCATAATTTTATTTTCCTTTTCTTGCAAGAAAAGATTCAACGCCTCCTAAACCTAGAAACCCTACCTTACTCAATTGCATTTTACATGTGATTTAACTCTAAATCAATACTTTAGAATCAAAACGTGATCTGGCTGTATCATATTACCAGTTTTAAAGTGTGGTACCCTTTTTTTTTCTTTTTTCTTTTTTTTTTCTATTGCTTATGTGTTAGTAAGCGAGAAAAATCACCAATCAACCTAATACGTCAATTCTTTACGTACTAATTCCTACTAACCAAATTGGCACTTTTTGTTTTTGGTTAACCAAAATGGAAATCCCTTTGCATAAAGAGCCTATAAATTCAGAAATGTCAGTTTTTACCAATTCTTTGAAATATAGCCAAAAATCTGATTAATTGACCGAAATACCCATAAAATTAAAACCCATTTTATAGGGATGCTCACTCGCCATCCGGCCCATCCCTTCTTCATCTTCTTCCTCTGTGCAATAAACCAAATCTTCAAGCTGAGCCCTATGTCAACTACTTTAAACATACACACCAAAACCTGATTCGGTTTCTTCCTAATTTGAGAGGTAGCTTGATGGGAACTTCTATCCTTTTGGGTTAAAGAATTTTAAAAATAATAATACTTTATTGCACTGTAGATCGTAAGGCCAAACAACCACTATGATTCCCTCACCAAAAATTGAATATTCAATACCGAAATAGCAATAAAAGAAAAGAAATTAGAACATAAAAGTAAGAAACCAGGCTGAACTACAAACCAATCAAATTGAAAAGACGAATTTCAACAAAAAAAAATAAAAATCTACAAAAGACGTATTATATCTTAAAAGTTAAAACTTAGTTGCAAGAAACTAACACCAATATTTACGAACTCATAACTATATGGAACTAAAAAAATTATAGACGTTAATCCTCTTTTAATTCCTATCCAATTAACTCAAGTACTTACGTGTGATAAGTTGTAGAGGCAGAGCCTCTGCAGTCTGTGTCTATTTTCATTTTCTTGAACTCCAGTCTCCATCTTTGAACAAACGCAGAAGATCAAACAGGTTTTAACTTTTGTAAATTGGTTTTGTTATAAGAGTATTTAAGTCTGTTCAAGCTGGTTTTCTGCTATATTTGAAAGAAATTATAAAAAATGACATTTTTGAAAGTAGAGACAAAATTTTGGCTAACCGTCGCTAACAGAAATACCAGCCTACCTCTCTCTCTCTCTCTCTATATATGTACGCCCAAATACTATTCAAACCCCAAGTTTGCCCCTCCCTCTCTCCCATTCTTCATTTTCAGTGTATTTGATTTCTTTCAGAAATGGCAGAGAATGCGGGTATAGAAACCAGTCCTGACGCAGAACTTGTTGGAGTTGCAGCAGAGAGATGAAGAAGATCATACTGATGCTGATCAATCTGATGCTGCTTCGGACGCTAATCAAGATCATGATCAAATTGAAGGCACGCAGCAAAAAGATCAAGAACTATTGCAGATACAAAGCTAATAAAAAACACCGAAAAGGAGCAGATTGATGGCAATGTAAAGCCGTTGTTTGAAATTCCGGATCCAATTCCTCCCATGAGTGACTTGTTTCAAGAATAGCGACACTAAGGAGGATTAGTACTTGTACAAAAGAAGCTAAAGAGTATGTGATTTTTGCACCCGAAAGCAGAAGCGATCTCGACACCAATGAAGAATGGTTTTTCGAGGTTTTAAAGGTAGAGGTTCAAAGGGTCAAGAAAGGTGATGAAAATGTAAATCTTGCAAGTGACAAGGAAGCGATTTCTGCACACGCAAGTGAAAGCAGAAATGATTTCCACACCCAACAAGAAAAGGGACGTGAGGTTTCAACAGTGGAGGCACAAAGGTTCAAGAAAGAAGATGAAAATGTGATTCCAGGAAGTGACAAGGAAGCGATTTCTGCACTGGAAAGCAAAAGTGGAAGCCACTTCTACACCGAAGAAGAAAAGGGTCGTGAGGTTTCAGTGGAGAGTCTCAAAGGGTCAAGAAAGGAGATCAAAATGTGATTCCGGGAAGTGACAAGAAAGTGATTTCTGCACCCGAGAGCGAAAGCGGAAGCGATTTCTACACCAAAGAAGAAAAGGGTTGTGACGTTTCAGTGGAAGAGGCTCAAGGGGTCAAGAGAGGAGATGAAAATGTGATTCCGGTAAGTGATGAGGAAGTGATTTCGACACCAAAAGAGCCTTGGAAAATTTCTTGGGAAATTTTCAGATCCATTTTCAGATGTTGATCCAAGACTTTACCAGAAGTACATGAAGAGATTCCTGAAGATTCTAGCTAGTTCAGATGGTGAATAATCTACTCTTTTTTTCCTGCTTTTTGAAATGAAAAATGAACGACTAGAAGATCAAATTGATGGTTATCGTACTTGGTGGAAGAACACTTTTTGTTTATCATTATTTCCCCAACTACTTCCAGCCCCTCTTCTCCTAAAGAAACAAAATACCCTAAAAATATTCCAACTTTCTTTCCCACCGCCTTCACATATTAAACCATCCCAAACGTGGTAGTCACTCAGATGAGTGTTTTACTACAATCCAAATGAAAAATAAAACAATATAGTTAAAGTTGAAATGAGATCTGTGATGTGAAGTTGACAGTTAAGAGTTTTAGATCTGTGGTGGGTGGTGGATTTGTGCTTGGGTCAGAACAAGAAAATTGAGTGTAAAAAAGTTAGTCTTATTTGGTTGAAGGGTAGTTTTGAAAGATCTGATGGGTGCGAACAAAGTCATTTTAATTCAATTTACCCCCTCAATGATTTTTTTTTGTTTTTTTGTCTCACTTTATCTTATCCCTCTAAATCTGTTAAAGTGGGAAGAAAAAAACATGATCTATGGGATAAAGTGAGTCAAATGACTTGGTTTGTAGCTTAGTTGGTTAAAAGTTTCCGTGCTTACACCCGAAGTTCTGTGTTTGATCTCCCTCCCCATAATTTAGATAAATTTAGTCCATATTATTTCTTCCAGCCCAAACTAGTAACTAATATTCATTATATTATGCTTTTTTTTCGTTTTGAAATTTTTGTTTTCATATAGAAGCAATGGCAAAGTATGACTGTATGAGGGTTAAGTAACTGATCATGTAACTCAGAAAAGGGAGTACGAAATTGATGGGCCACTTCCTACCTTGTTGGAATTATATAAGTTTGTCAATAATGGCACCCAAGAGCAAGAGCCACTACCTCGAAGGTGCAAGAAAGGAGAACGTACAGTGAATCAATGGTCTCTGCAGCCGAGTATTATGGCAATGTTCTTCCACATATTGAAGGACTGCTTCCAGAAAATCTCGATGCATGAATTGTTGACAGATCCGTATTCTCTTGATGACGATTTCTTTGACGATATGCCTGACCTTTAGTAGTTTAGATGGTGAACAATTTACTTTTATTAACATGTAAAAGATCAAATCGGTGTAGTTGACAACGGTACCGGTTGAAGAATCCGTGCGGCCGGAATCTATTTGGATGGTTGGTATTTGGTAATTAGTAGTGGGCCGCTGATCATTTTTTTTTTTTCAAAATATCTTGACAACTTCACTAACTTCTTTCTTAAATTCCTTTGATTTGTTAATACTTGTATTGTTGGTGAAACATCAAAACTAAGAGTCTCTATACAAGTCTTCGACTTAACCCTGCTATTTCAAGATTTGTTTATTGTATATGACTAATTAGATTGAATAACTCACAAAATTCAAGGAATGTTGAAGAGGAAAAATGGAACAATTGTGTCGAGCTCAAGGGCTTTTTCTTTAGAAAGGTACATACGTGTTTTACCCACTAGAATGGCTGATTACGATTTTATCTAAGAGTCCAGTTTATGTTTCTAGTGATTAGGTTAACGTTTGAAGAAAGTTTGCAAAGGAAAAAGTACAAGATGAGTTACTCATTAAAGAAAGTTATCCAACAACCGCTTTAATTAAAATGGTAGGATTAGAAGAGATAAGTTTCATTCATGATGTTGATCCAGCTTCTAATCCCTCAAACTGAAAATTCATTCATCTCTAAATTCAATATACCTTCTCTTCTATGAGTTATAAACAAT
Organism: Pyracantha coccinea; assembly: GCA_028566515.2. NCBI lineage: Eukaryota > Viridiplantae > Streptophyta > Magnoliopsida > Rosales > Rosaceae > Pyracantha > Pyracantha coccinea. The sequence goes on along the minus strand of JAOTRO020170871.1, from coordinate 2,786 downwards.
CTAATTGAATCTTGGACACCAAACGACCCCTCCAAACTCATATATGCAAATCATCTTCCTCTACAATTTTAGATTCCAAAAGTATACAAGTCCACCAAGTCAGGAATTGGCCCAGGTATTTCAAAATTTATAGGCAACTCATCTTCCTCTGGCACATCTCGGAAGAAATCATATTCAAATTCCATAACGTCAGATTCTCTTGTTTGGTTGTTCTCTTTTTCGATATCTAGTTCTCTGCCATAGTTGGTGATGGAGTTGTCTGCGTAGTTCATTGACTTGCTGTTCAAGTGCACACTTTGTGCATTAATGTCCTTCACCTGATACACACAAATTATTTGAAACTTGTAAGCAATGTGTTTATAGAAGAAAACAAACTTGTGAGCAATTTTGGATTGGAAGTGATATTCGTAGCAGGATTTCTAGGGCTTGGAAGACTATAGTAGTAAGAACTTATAGGTTATATTAATTTTTTAGTCATAATATTGCAGATGTACGTTAGATAAACCGACCAGAATATCGTGTCGGCATCTTTGAGTAAATAAAAACATTATAAATCGAGATTTAGAAGAAGTACCTGAGTCATAATCTGCGATGTTCTGCTCCTTTTTTTGGTCGGGAATCCAGCCAAACCTTCAACTTGAAAACCTAAACGAAATTGTCTTTGTATTGACTTGGTTTTAGTCCTTGGTTTTCGAATTATATTCTGGGGTAAGTGTTCAGTTATAGACTGATGATTATCGTACTTGGTGGAAGAACACTTTTTGGGCCTTCCTCGACCACGAACACAATTCATGGTTATGCTACAAGATTAAGAATTCAATAACTATTTGCTTTTCTGTTTGTGATGTTTTCACAGTGGACGGAGAAATCGTTTAATGAGAAAAATAAAATTCTGAAAACCTAGCAAGAAGACTTTATGTGGATGTTCAGGGTTGGCGATCTTTCATGTATATATAGGTACATCATTCTAAGTTTCTAGTCCTAATTGGACAAGGCCTAGCTTAATCCTTTTGTAGAACAAAGTCACTATCTAGTGGTATTCCAACTCTTTCCACATGTAAGTAGGAATTTTTAAGTTTGAGTCATTTCATTCGGATGACAAATTTGATGTATAATTATTTACGCTCAACTTTTTATCTGAATTAGCCTGAATCCTCCACACTTCAGCATAGAGTATCTTCATATTATAAAAATAAAATGTCTCTTGCAAAACTGAAAAACAAAAACTAAATATGGAAATTTGAATTTCTAGTTATATGTGAGTCATAGTTTTTCTTTTTCTTTTCTTGCAAGAAAAGATTCGTAATGGACAAGGAAGTTCGTCGTCTCCCAGAAACACTATATATATATATATATATATATATTATGTGTGCCGTTTATCCAAAGGGTTTCTATTTTCTGTTAAAATGGGGATTAGTTGTACACCCACTTCATATCGAATTTTAAGATTCGTCTATTTTTCAAGTTGCAGTTCATATATCATCCTTACAAAATATTAGCCAAATAAAAAATATTTGAGGCATATAATTGAGTTAAAAGAAATTGATGAACACTGTTTTAAAAAACAATGAAATTTCATCATGATAATCAAATATGGTTTCGGATTGAATTAATTTTTTGCAACAATGGCCTATGAATGGAGACTCAAAAAATAGATGGATCGGATTGTTAAATTTTGATGTAGAGTAAGTGCCACAAGTTCCCATTTTTACAAAAAAAAAAAAAAAAAAAAAACTGAAGATCCTCTTGAGATAGGTAGGACTAACATTTTCAATAGGCGCATGCACTTTTATATAAAAAGTGACATTATATTGTATCTGGATTTTATGGCTAAAGACATACATATGAATACGATATAGGATATTGGCGCATCATATGTTGCATGTCGTATTAAATTTTTTGTTGATTGTGGACCTGCATGAGCTTACAAAAGGTATTATTTACTTGATCCATTGTATTCGAAATAGCGAATTTGACGGTTAACGAAAATGACATATAAATTATAATATACCGAAAATGTCCTATGCGTCAGCCCGTGACATAAGTCGGTGGATGTTCACGAACGGGGAACAAAAATAAATCCCGATTTTTTTGGCCGAAAAAAAAGAAGATATTATCTTTGGGCCAGAAGTTATGAGTTTCCGTTGTGGGCCAGAGCCCAGAGACTTCGGCCGGTTCGTTATTAAAAGAAAGGACGACGTCGTATCGCCCTCCTCTTATACTCTGTTCTGTTAGTGTTTCCCTCCATTTTCCACTACGAAGCAAGAAGCAACGCTGCAGAGAGAGAGAGAGAGAGAGAGAGAGAGAGCTCAGGAGTCGGGAGTGACGATTCGCAGTCGCACCTCTACAATTTCGTCCCGAACCGAAAACGATCAACATCTGTAAGCTCCTTAGTCCTTATCTCAGATTCATTCATTCCTGATACAGTTAGTTTATAGTTTGATTTTTTCTTGGAATTGAATTTTCTTGATGAGAATATTTTCGAGAATCGAATTGCTTGATTGATTAGGAGAATCTAAGTAGATAGTGTAATGTACTTCCTTTGTGTTTGATGCGATGAAGCGTTTCTTGAACTGGAGGAAATTGTTGCGTTTTTTGTTTTTATTTTTATTTTATTACAGCGTTGCAATTTTTATTTGGGGCAATTCTTCTTCAATTTAGGGTTGAAAATTTATGTCTGCACTATAGCCTCCCAGTTGATAACATAAAATCTTGTATAAGTAAGATAGATTAAAGAAAACTTAGGAAACGACCAAGAATTGGGTTTGAGGACCACTCATTTATGG
>JAOTRO020170862.1:0-12361 GCA_028566515.2 Pyracantha coccinea | reverse complement strand
TTTTGTGACCCACCATAGTTCTACGTGACATTACAAATTGACGTAAAATATAACATGTACATTTATTTATTAATAACATTATTTTTATTGGAGCGATACTTTAATCTAACATGAATGATGAGAGAAAATAATTAGAACTTGAGTACAGGTGAGCATACACTCTCCTAAGCGCATGGGGCGTATTAATCAAGTCGGCCATCAAATTATGGTTCATAATGTAAATTAATACTACCATATTCTAGTATAACCGTCACACTCAAATTTTTTTTTGCCGAAAAGAGGGAAGCAACTCAGACAAACGGTAAGCAAAGGGAGTCAACATATAGAACCTAACTCAGTTTCCTAATTTCCTAACTGGAAAATAAAACATCTTTCTCGTTCTTCTTGGTTTTGTTTTGGCTGCTAAAAAAATAGGGGTGTGTTATTCATACATTTATTTTTATTTCTCACACATCTCTTGTTAATTTATATTCGTTGATCTTCTTCAATTCATCCGATTCGACAGCCAAAAACTAAAAAAATATAAGAGAAGTAAAAAGTGGTGTATGGATATCATATCTCAAAAAGTATGGAACTGTTAGGCCTTCCACAAACATCTAGAAAATTCAGCATTATTTTAGCCACAAATTGTTGACCGTATACATGCACATCACATGTGTACAACGTAATATACAGAAGGCCAAATATCTATGAAGATCATTTCAAGCATTATTTATACCACAAATAATTTATCTGTATTTGCAACACAAGTTGTTGAAAAAATAAAAAATACCTCATCCACCATCTTACAAAACAAATCATACCTTGTATCAAACGGATACACTGTGACCGTCTCTCTGAAACTTAAAGACAAGTTGCCTGTATAATTGGAAAGAAAAAATAAAATAAAATAGCTTTGTAAATTAAAAAAGCAAAAACCCTTTTGGTTTCATGACGTAGTCTCGTAGAGTTTGCGTTGAGAAATATAGTGTTGTTTGTATGCACAGCAAGCTTTGTTATCTTCTCCTCCTCAGATAAATATCACTTCACTTTCTCCATTGCCAAACAAAAACACGAAGAACACAAAACTAAGAGAGAGAGAGAGAGACAGAGAGAGAGAGAGAGAGAGGGTGTTATGGATTCTCATCGGTCTCCAATTTCAGTTCCTCAAGTTTTCAGCTGGGTTCGTCGGGATTGCGCCGGGATCAGGTCGGATTACCAGTTTTCCAGCAACTTCGTCAAGTTCCAGCTTTCTAGCTTCTGAAAATTTCTGGTCAAATTTTGCTGGAGTTGATAACAAGGTTTTGGTCTCTACGTCTACTTTGGTTGTTTTTTTCTTCCCTTTCTGGAGCCTTTTGTTCGGTTACTGAGAAAATGAAAAGTTTTGTTTTTGGGGTAGCTTAGAAGCTCAAATTGAATTGTTTTTTGTTTCCTTTATGAATGTTCCTTTCTGGGTTTTGTTTGGTAACTGAGAAAGTTCAAAACCCAAATTTTTTTTCTTCTACTTCTCTTTTATTCAAGTTCTCATCTGGGTTTCTTCATGTTGCACTAACACTAACTTTTGTGGGGAAAGGGTTAACTAGTTTCAAACGGCAGAGCTTTTAGTTTATGGAAGCGAAGAAAGTGAAGGAAAGGAGAATAATTTACTTGTTTATTTCCCAATTTAGTATAGATATTTCTTATAATTACCATACACGTATGTTATGAACTTTTGCTTTTTTAATGCGAGAATTGCCTTTCTGAGTCAGTGAATGCCTTTTTGTCAGTGACAGTACTCTCAATCAGTTCAAGTTGTTCAATTCAACTTGCTTAAATCTTGTGTATTTTTCTGAGAAGCATGTTAAAAAAAGTTAAAAAAAAAAAAAACAAATAGGTCAAGCATTTTCTTGCCTAAAATGATGTTTAATTGTTTATAAATGTTCAATATTGTTCAGATTTTGTTGAATCTACAACCTGGAAAATCTGGAATTGGAATAGCTAAGCAAAGACATAGCTAATGGAGCACTTATCCTCCATGTTCAGCGGATTGGCGCGATCCCTATTGTTCAAGAAAAGGAAGAACAATGGTGGGGATTCAGGTGCAAGGGGAGCTGCAGAAGCGATGGCGAAGGAGGCGAAGAAGAATGACATGATCCTACGCTCTTCGGGGATTGTCAATGTCGATGGTTCAAATAATTTTGCTTCTGTTTTCTCGAAGAGAGGCGAGAAAGGAGTCAACCAGGATTGCTGCATTGTGTGGGAGGTAAGCAAATGTTGTGCATTTTTCTTACCCTAAGCTCCATCCCGTTGCCAGTTCAGTAAATTAGTACTAATTGGAAATTAAATACAAAACAAACTTATACGCATCGCGTGACGAAAACTTGATGAAATAGAATACAATATATAAGCAAGTAGTTCCACAGTCCGTCTCTGAAATATTGACATTTGTTTTGGTTTAGGAATTTGGGTGCCAAGAAGACATGATGTTTTGTGGGATTTTTGACGGGCACGGTCCATGGGGGCATTTCGTGGCGAAACAGATAAGAGAAACAATGCCACCCTCTTTGTTGTGCAGTTGGCAAGATACACTAGGTCAAACTTCTATCGACCCGGATTCGGACTTGGAGTCGGATAAAAAGCGTCACCGGTTTAACATATGGAAGGATTCCTATATCAAAACTTGTGCTGCCATTGATCACGAGCTTGAACAGCATCGTAGGATTGATTCCTTTTACAGTGGAACAACTGCCCTGAGTATTGTCAGACAGGTATTGATTCATTTTCACTTGAACTAGTTCAAATTGTTGTTAGGATTGCAATTGTAGCTGGATGTTCACCAGAAAAATCAAGTGTAAACTAATGACCCTTTGCAGTTTTCATCGGCATTGACATGAAAGTATATCTGAATTTTGTTTGTTTAGGGTGAGCTCATTTTCATAGCAAATGTTGGCGATTCTCGTGCAGTTTTGGCTACAACTTTAGACGATGGAAGCTTGATGCCGGTTCAGCTTACTGTCGATTTCAAGCCTAGTTTACCTCGTCAGTCTCTATCACTCTCCCAACTTATAAAACTGGAGAAAATAACATATGGTTACACATATTTAGATGTTTTTAATGGTTTTGTTTGCAGAGGAGGCGGAGCGAATAATTCAAAGCAACGGGCGCATTTTTTGTTTAGATGATGAGCCTGGAGTGCACAGGGTATGGCAGCCGGACGGGGAAACACCCGGACTAGCCATGTCCAGAGCCTTTGGAGATTACTGTGTGAAGGGCTTTGGTGTCATTTCCGTGCCTGAAGTGTCACATAGAAATATAACAAGCAAAGATCAGTTTGTTGTGTTAGCAACTGATGGGGTATGTACTACATTGTTTTCAAAAGTAATTCTAGGTCGTAAAAGCACTTTCTGCACGAAGCAGTTGAACGTTTAATGAAGTTTCAACGTGTTTCTAGCAAAAGTGCTTATGAACATTAGTGTTTTCTAGAGAGCCATTTCTCACGGACTCTTAAGACATTTTTGATATTTTTGCTTGTAGGTTTGGGATGTCGTTCCGAATCAAGAAGCCGTGCAGATTGTAGGTTCGACGGCAGACAGGGCGAAGGCTGCAAAGCGTCTGGTGGAGTGCGCTGCGCAAGCATGGAAGCGGAAGCGGAGGGGAATAGCGATGGACGACATTTCTGCCATTTGCCTCTTCTTTCACTCTACTTCCCTTCTCTCTGAATCCCAGCAAGTGCACCCTATTAGTATTGCCACCCCAAAATAAAAAACGCAGAATCTTTGCTCCTTCTCCTGGTTCATCCTGTACCTTTGAATTTTTATTGGTCTTTTATTTAGGAAATTCCGCAAGCAAAATATCTCTTGGTTTAAGTTTCAATCCAACCCCTCAACTTACTCCTAAATTCCTAAATTAAGTTTTAAGATACAAGCAAGGGGGAGTTAGCGAGACTCAAACCTAAACCTTGATTTAGCGAAGAGAACGATCTTTACCAACTCAATCAACTTTGCATCTCTTGTTGGTGAGCACACGAAACACTGTTTTATAAACACTTAAATTTTAATAACAATCTAAATTTCTTACTGTAAGGTTCATCATTACCACGCTACAATCATTATACATAACCATTTTTTTTTATAGAAAGCTAACGAGAAGTCCCAAAAAACTTTAGTTTTTAATCAAAATGACAAAATAAATGTGTAGGTCAATAGTACCAGAAATAACTTTTCAAGGTAAAAATATCCTTAACGTCAAAAGTGAACGGTACCAAGAATGTTTCATTAAGATTTTTATTTATTTATTTATTTTTTAATGGCGAATAAACATTGTTATTTCTATTAAAACGACGATCAAACGAAACTAGGCTCTTTTGTTATTGGGCTAGCAATAGCAGCCCAGCTGATTTGTAGATTAGGTCCGGTTCGGGTTGCCTGGCCCAAAGAAATTAGACGCGACGAGTCGCCCCGACAAGAACGCAGGCAATGACAGTTTACGACAGCAATTGTAAGATATCGAGGCGAGAAGGTAATCAACCTCGTCCATTCATGCCCGCTGAGTCCCAACAAACAAACCTTATCCGAAAACCCCAATCATATCGTCTCCCGATTATCTCCCGATAAATCGGTGACAGAAAGACAGTCGCTTCCATTCATTGAACTTCCCTAATTAATGCCCCCCCAACCTCGAAAGCGAAAGTACGAAAAGTAAAAGCACGGTGCTCGAACGGACGTGAGTACCGAATATTCAACTTAGTTTTGTATTTTGGTTTCGAATCCGCGACAATCCATTCCCACACGCATGATAAGAACAAAAACATACGTAAATAAGTCAAGCCGCTTATCGATAAGTTATTGTGATTATCAGTGATAGGTCAGTAGAAAAGGAAAGACTCCTGCATCGAACGCAACAAGACCTCTGTAAATCTATCTTGTTCTCTTTCCCCCACTTCTTTCTCTCCGTGTGCGGTCTTCAAAACCCTAGAAGTCCTCGAAGCGCGAGATACAAAATCCTCAGAAATATCGATGAGTTCTGGGATTTGGAGGTTTCTCTGAGCTCGAGTGTGTTAATTTTAACGTTAATCTGTGTCTGTTTGTGTAGTGAAAGTTGAGACGTCTGGATTTTGTTCGGGAAGAAGACAGGAATTTCCGGGGGCTGAGGGTTTGAGGATCGAAAAATGTCGTCTTTGAGCAGAGAATTGGTGTTTCTGATACTCCAATTTCTGGAAGAGGAGAAGTTCAAGGAGTCCGTACACAGGTAAGCTGAAAAGCTTTCCCAAATCCTCTTGTACTTGCATGTATAATATTTGTACACGTGTGCACGTGTGTGTGTACGGTTTAATAACATGCATGTACGGAAATCCGTTACTTTTGAGTGTGTCTTTGTAGTTTTGAGATCGGTTTTGGTTTTCGATTTATGTGCTGATTGTGTGGTTTTGATTGATGGAGTTTATGTCTTTTCGTGTTCGATTTTGTTGTTTTTAATCTTTAATTTTTTTACGAAAGTGACTCATGTTGGCTGGCTTGGCGGTGATTACTCCGGTTTTGTTGTGAAAAATGGACAATTAATGGACGCATTCGGCTTAATTGAGGTTTTTACATGCGTTATTGGTGTGAATTTTGAGAGATGGAAGGATATACATGTGTGAAGTCCCTTGTAGTCAGTTTTAAATTGCGTTGTTTTGGTGGCGACTTGCGCGGAAAATTGGGTTGGGTGGGGGGAGGGGGAGAAGAGATATGCTAAGGAGACTCTCCACGGATTCTCAGCCGCCTCTCAGTTTAGTGTTAATTTCCGTGCCAATGTTATAAAACATTGTGCCAAAAACATGAGGTGGCAGACAGTCTGAGTCCCACTTTTGAGAGTCTCCTTAGTATTTCTCGGGAGAGAGAGAGAGAGAGAGAGGTACATTTTGCTTAGTTTGAGCGAAATAGTAGCATTTAAGCTTAGTTGATTAGTGAGGATTAGAGTCAATAACGCGTCCTCTGTCTCTATCTGAAATCTGAATTCATTGACTGATAAATGAGGTTGTAGTGTGAGAGAAATTGAGAAAGTAAAGAAGAGATGGAAGATGAAGCTAGGAATGGACAACAAACAATAATGATAGAGAAATTCATCAAAGTTGGTTTTATTAAGCTTGGTCAAGCAAGCGTCTTGTTTTAATTGGAATTTAGTTTGGTAAATAATGATAACGAGATCTAACGGAAACAAACAATTAGGATAGTAGAAAACTAAGGCAAGATTCAGAAGTCACTTGTTTGACAAAAATTTCAAATGATTTCCGTGTGTGTAATTGATTTTTAGCTAAAGATCTTGTTTCAACATTTGTTTTCTTTTTTACTCCCCAAATTGTTCTATTTTTTTTGTTTGTAAATTTCATCAAAAAATAAATGTTGACGCCTTTACGTTGTAGGCTTGAGAAAGAATCAGGATTCTTTTTCAACATGAAGTACTTTGAAGAGAAAATTCAGGCCGGAGAATGGGACGAAGTGGAGAAGTACTTATCAGGATTTACAAAAGTTGATGACAACAGATACTCTATGAAGATATTTTTTGAAATAAGGAAGCAGAAATATCTGGAAGCACTTGATCGGTAATCCTTAAGTCTACTATTGTTGTTAGTATTTCTTTGCCTTTTGAAAATATCGTTTTCCGGGAGGGGAAGAGTAATCTTATGTTTTGTTTTTCTGTTTGTGTAGGCAAGACAAGCCGAAGGCTGTTGAAATCTTAGTTAATGATTTGAGAGTGTTCTCCACATTTAATGAAGAACTTTTCAAGGAAATCACACAGCTTCTAACTCTTGGAAATTTCAGGTAGTTTCTTGCATATATTTGTTTAATGTCGGTTTTTATTACGAGAAAGCCAAATTAGCATATAAGACAAGAATTTATCGAGGAGTGAGTTCTTTTACAACTTTGATGTATTGTCATCAACCTAGTGGGCCATCTTGTAGTTGAAATTTTACTTTAAAGGAGATGCAATGCGTATTCTTGACATTTGAGATCTAGAATTAGGGTGGCCAGAGCTTATCCAGTTGGTTGTTGGACCTGTTCTATAATGATCTAAGTTCAAATTCCTCGGCCATATGTCGTAAATTTAGCAGAAAAAAAAAGTAAAAAGAAAATGTATGGCTATATGGGATTACTTGTTTTTCTATGATACTCTAGAACTCCTAATTTATGGTCCATGTATGTATCTAATCTCTTTCTTTGGAAATAACTACCAGGGAAAATGAACAGCTTTCCAAGTATGGGGACACCAAAGCGGCTCGCAGCATTATGTTGATAGAGCTTAAGAAACTTATAGAAGCAAATCCCCTCTTTCGTGATAAGCTTGTTTTTCCCGCTCTGAAGGCATCGAGACTGCGGACTCTAATCAATCAAAGGTGAGAGTGATATTCTTGGATGAAAAAACCTGGGTTCCCCCTTGTCTTTCCTCTCATAGGTGTTTTAAACATTTTTAAACATTTTGAAATAGAGATTTCTGCCACTCCCCTATCTCTGTAAATTAGCTAAGCTTTGACTTCCTTTGCTTGTGCTTCAACTTTTCAGTGTTTTTTTCTTTGGTTTGAACGTTTCAAAAAAAGTCTTATGTATCCATTATATTCTAATTGATTGATTTCATTCAAGCACAGGTTGCTTCTAGCACTTGTGTCACCTTTATGAACGACGATTGAATGACTGAAGCTGGTTTTATTTTGAAATTGTGCCCAACCGGCAATCAATAACATTTGTGTTTTTTCATGTTTTCTTTCTTCTTTCCAAAGGGAAAGAAAATCATATGCTAGTAGAGGCCTTTTTGTGCTTCTTTTGGGTCGTATAGCAGTCTGGGACCCTGCTAAGGGTTTGGAGGGCTAATGAAGTTCTTTTCACGCTTTCGTATTGTAAGGTTGTAGTTATTGTTCGGGTTATTGTGCTAAGCTGATATTTGTCTGATATCTGATACTTTCATGTAGTTTGAACTGGCAGCACCAGTTATGCAAAAATCCAAGATCAAATCCGGACATCAAAACTTTATTTACTGATCATGCATGTACACCTCCAAATGGCCCTCATACTTCTACTCCTTCACCTGTGACTCTTCCAGTTGCCGCAGTTGCAAAACCCACTGCTTATCCTTCACTTGGATCTCATGCTGTATGATATTTTACATCTTATAAGCATTGATATTTTTTTTTCTTCGCTGCCTTGATTATAATTTAGGGATATAAAAGTGCGGACTAATAACTGTCTTCTTTGTATAGCCCTTTTCGGTTGGTGCAGCCACTGCAAATTCTAATGCTTTAGCAGGTTGGATGGTCAATTCCTCAGTCTCTTCATCTGTGCAAGCAGCCGTTGTTAATGCATCATCCATGCCCGTTCCACAGAACCAAGGTAAGAACTTCACTTGGATTTTTTTTTTTTTTAATATAATTTCTCTCTTGTTTTCATTTGGGAAAGAAAAGAACTATAAGGAAAAAGGATATATGTGTGATGTTGATGTTCTCTGCAATGTTATTCTAGTTCTGTGTTGCACATATTGTGGAATGAACTTTCGACAACTTTCAAGTTTTACGGCTAGCCAAATTGGAAACTCTTAGCAATTCTAGGTCTAATGTTACAGTACGGGTTCTAGTAATATTCAATTGATATCATGATGAATTCATCTTTTTGAGTATGGTTCCATTCTGTAAATTTACTTATTTCCTAGCATATCTATGTCGGAACATTCTATTTTTGAATTTAAGGCGTTGCAATCTTGAAACGTCCAAGAACACCTCCAGCTGCTTCAAGTATGGTTGATTATCAGAGTGCTGATCATGAACTTATGAAACGACTACGACCTGTTCAACCTATTGAGGAGGTAATCTAGGCAATATTCTGTTTCGTATCTAATTTTGGAATAGTTGGTGTTGGCTTTTTTTTTTTTTCCTTCTGTGTGCAGTAATCTTGTCACTGATTTACATATAGGTTGCATATCCAACGTCTAGACAACAAACTTCTTGGTCACTGGATGATCTACCCAGAACTGTGGCTTTTACCTTGCATCAAGGATCTACTGTCACAAGCATGGATTTTCACCCTGCTCTCCATACGTTGTTGCTAGGTTTGACTTTTTCTCATCTTGTTTGGCTTTTAAACTTTTGAGTAGTATTATAAATAAGCTCCTATTTAATACGTTGCCTCGCCCCTGTGCTGTCCGCATTCTCTTCTAAGTCTTCTGAACTGCATGTCTGGCAGTTGGTTCTAATAATGGCGACATTACTCTTTGGGAACTTATGTCGCGGGAGAGGTTGGTTTCAAAGCCGTTCAAGATATGGGATATGACAAAATGTTCACTGCAATTTCAGGTCATGTTTAAGTTCTTTTTTTTCATGTTAAAATTTTGCTTGCCATGAAGTTTATATGGTCTGGTGTTAAATAAAGCAATTTTACGGAAGCAGTTTTGGGTTTTGCCTGTACGTTTGTATAGTGTTCGGGGATTTGAAATGCGGCTATAGTAACAATTAGTTTTTATGCAGGCCACAATTGGCAAGGACACACCCGTATCTGTCAGCCGTGTGACGTGGAGTCAAGATGGGAGTTTTGTGGGTATGTACAATTCGAAGTTTGCAGGTATTTCTTGAATTTTTGTTTGTGTATCTTATTGTTTTTTTTTCTGCCATAGGGGTTGCATTTACCAAACATTTGATTCACTTGTACGTTTATACTGGACCTAATGATCTGCGCCAACATTTGGAGGTGAGGTCTTATGACGATAATTTTTCAAATTGATCAAGAAGGCTAAACTTGTGACAGCTGCTCAAATTGCATCCCTTATTTTTCACAGGTTGATGCCCATAACGGTGCTGTGAACGACTTAGCATTTGCTCATCCAAATAAACAACTGTGTGTTGTGACCTGTGGAGACGATAAGATAATAAAGGTAGAATTAGAGTTCTCATCATGATATTCGTTTTTGTATGCAAAGTTTCCATTTTATCTAAATAAAGTGAAACAGGTATGGGATTTAACCGGACGAAAGCTATATAACTTCGAAGGTCATGATGCTCCCGTCTATTCGATCTGTCCTCATTACAAGGAGAACATTCAGGTATGTTTGCGAAACATGGAATGCTTTTGTGCGCTTAATCAATTTCTTGCTAGTTTTTTGGGAAGCAAATCTTTCGAGCAAGTTAGCTTAAATTTATATGATTTTTATTATTTACTGAAATTTTATTTGGCCTTTTGCTTATGTGAAACAACTAATTACTTAGATTTATTGGTTGAGGGGATCTTTTTGAAACTTCTTTTGAACGTGTGGTCAACTACCCTGCGACCTCTGTCTTCTGTTCATTACCACTTGCAGTAATTGGTGTTCGTTGAATTTTCAGTTCATATTTTCAACTGCTACTGATGGGAAAATAAAGGCCTGGCTGTACGACAACTTGGGTTCAAGAGTTGACTATGATGCTCCTGGCCGGTCGTGTACCACAATGCTTTACAGTGCAGATGGAAGTCGGTATGCAAAATTTTTAAAGATGGTCCTTTACAAACTGAATATTTAGTAAAACAATTTACTCCATGTTATTTGAACGTAAGAGTTTTAACGTCATAGTTGAAATGTCTTATCGAAACTTATGCGAGTTCCATCATTTCCAATTATCCTTCAGATTGTTCTCTTGTGGAACAAGTAAAGAGGGAGACTCATATCTAGTTGAATGGAATGAAAGTGAAGGAGCAATAAAGAGAACATATTCTGGACTCAGGAAGAAATCAGCAGGCGTTGTGCAGTTCGACACAACACAAAATCATTTTTTGGCTGTTGGTGAAGATAGCCAGATAAAGTTTTGGGATATGGACAATAACAATGTTATGACTACCATAGACGCTGAGGGTGGATTTTCGGTGAGTGTATTGTTATAACTTCTCGTTTATCGCATAAACTCCCCTGGCTGTCGAACTAGAGCATGAAGTTATCATATTATATGTTTCAGAGCCTCCCTCGTTTGAGATTCAACAAGGAAGGAAATCTTCTTGCTGTCACAACTGCAGACAACGGATTCAAAATACTTGTAAATGCTGCTGGAGCTAAAACTTTGAAAGCTATCGAGTCCACCACATCGTTTGAGGGATTAAGGCCTCCCATTGAATCCACTGCTATCAAGGTTTCAATAATTTATTTAATCTGCTTTTTGTGAATTTGTTACCAATTTTTTCTTCATTTACATCTTTGAGAACCTTTTTATTTGTCTCAGGCATCCGGCTCGGCTTCCGTTACAAATGCAAATGCTGTCAATTGTAAAGTGGAAAGGAGCTCTCCTGCTAGGTCTACTCCAATTATTGTATGTCAGTTGATCTTTTGTAAATATCTTCTTTTTCTTTTTCCTAAAGTGGTGTTGCGTTGATTTGATTACTTTGGCTCTCTTTCAAGCTTGGAGTTGATCACCTCAGTAGAAGTTTTGACAAACTGAGAAGCGTAGAGGATGCAGTGGATAAACCTAAACCCTGGCTGTTGACTGAAATTCAGGATCCTATACAGTGCCGGCTAGTTACCATGCCTGACACAACCGATACTTCTAGCAAGGTTTGTTATGTACTTCAGGCTTTTGATATTCTATTGAGATGTTTATCTGCCATGAGATTCTTAAACCAATGCATTTAAATTTAGGTCGTTCGACTCCTATATACAAATTCGGGTGCTGGCATTTTGGCACTTGGGTCAAATGGTGTGCAGAAGCTGTGGAAGTGGGTCCGTAATGAACAAAATCCAAGTGGAAAGGTAACACCTAACCTAGAAAAGGTTCAATCATCTTTTTTTCTCTCGTAAATGCAATCTTCTGAAGTTTGTGTGTTTAAAGGCCACTGCCAGTGTTGCTCCGCTGCATTGGCAACCAAACAGTGGTCTTCTTATGGCCAACGACGTCGCAGGCATCAACCTTGAAGAAGCAATTCCATGCATAGCGCTGTCAAAGAATGACTCTTATGTAATGTCAGCTTGTGGCGGAAAGGTCTCGTTATTCAACATGATGACATTCAAGGTAAATTTGTACATGTGCGTCTAGCTAGTTTTTTAAAAATTGGGATTCTTTTTTTATGGTTCCCTGTGAATTTGTTTGCTTTGTAGGTAATGACAACATTCATGGCGCCTCCTCCTGCTTCCACTTTCCTAGCATTCCATCCTCAAGATAATAACATCCTCGCCATCGGAATGGAAGATTCTACCATCCACATTTACAATGTTCGAGTTGATGAGGTAATTGCTTCTGTTTTCTACATTGTCTTATTTTCTTTCTCACCACAAAGATTTTATTTCGTATGTTGCATTGCTAAAGACCTACATGATTTCTGTTGATTTTAGGTGAAATCAAAATTGAAGTCTCACCAAAAGCGGATAACTGGTTTAGCTTTCTCAACCAATCTTAATATACTCGTTTCGTCTGGTGCTGATGCTCAAG
>JAOTRO020170855.1:0-12361 GCA_028566515.2 Pyracantha coccinea | reverse complement strand
AGAAAAAAAAAGGCAGAGAGACGATAGTGCAAGGAAGAGGTATGAGGCAATTAAAACCCTACCCAATATTTAGGTTTGGGAGTTAAAAAAAATAAAAATAAAATAAATAAATAAAAAACAAAAAAAGCAGCCAAACAAAGACGCCTGGGCGCCCTAAGGCGCGCCTCCGCCGCTTAGGCGGATCCGGCAACACCTTCCGCCCACACCCTCAAAATAGAGACGGCAACCCTCATGCCCAGCCTCAGAGGGCGCCTAGGCGCGCCCTGAGGCTAGCCTTTTAAAACATCACCAATCACCATAAAATTCACTTATTAACTCATAAACCACATTTAACCCATGGTCACCAACAGTTTTGCACTCAGAGTACAATAGAAAGCTATTACAGAAAATGATGCAAACCGTTAACTGAAGATTTGCCACTCCAATAAGACATAAAGTATCATTGTAAACATTTTGGGCAACTCCTAGGCAGATATATAGTATATGACAGCATACTGGGTAGCGGATAACCTCGTTTCTGTGCATCACTTAATTTATACTTCTTTCAAATATGACTTTATGATATCATCTATATCAACTTTCCAACATGAACCAAATTCCATGGTATCACAAAAAAAACTTAAATATGCCCAAAAGTTTGGTTGCCAATTGACAGCACGAGCACGTAATGAAAACACAAGGCCATTCTCAGACTGTAGGAATACCTTCACAGGGACAGCATCTTTTTTTTCCGGTTCTGGAATAAACGTCTCACCCTGCCATTAATAAACACACAATCAAATTCTCTGAAAAAGATATGCATGTGGACTTTCATGTATGTGTGTGCATCTGTGTGTGTATATGAGAGAGAGAGAGAGAGAGAGAAAGACGGAGACGGAGAAAGGGAGAAAGTAGATTAGTTTCGCAGAATCGGGCCTCACCTGTAAGTGCCAGATTAAAATATGGGCAAATATATCACTTCTTTGAGCTGCTCTAAGCAGATATCCTTCTACTAACTTCTGCAAATCAAATTACGTAGAGATCAAATATATAATGACTTGCAAATTTGCAATGAATTGGGATGTCCTATTGGGTAAGTCATTTCGGGGCAAGCGGATCATTTATGATGAATTGAGATACCAACTTATGATATTAAGGATATTGTCTTGACTGGACACATTCATTTCACCCATTAGAAACTCCTCAAAATTGCAGTAGTATTATTATTATTATTATAAAGAGAACAGAAGTCTAAACATAAAACAAGAAATCACAGTTTTTGGTTTTCTGATACATGCAATAACCACATTAAATGTTTCAGAACTGTGACATCTTTAGTTGTATACTTAAAATCACCCAAACGTAAATGGAAAAGGCACAATCATGGGTAGTAAGTTCACCCAATGTGAATAGAAAACCATACATCTTATCTTCAAGTCAATAAAAAAGAAGTCGAGGATTCTAAAAACTTGATTGGGCATTTGATAAGAATGAAGAATGGGATACAATCAAGTAAAACTGAGCTTTAGCTATGCAAATAAACTTCTCAATTGCATCCCTAATACAAAACTAAATGAAAAAGAAATGTAGATAGAGGAATAAATTGAAAACTTCTATTAACTCACCTCATCATCATACCGCAGAGCCTGCACTAGCTGTGGCATGAAGAAAGTTACTCGTTCAGGAGGATAAGACTCCAGAACCCTAAGAACATATGCCATGACACGAGGATGGCCCTTATATGCAGGAGTAAGGAACTCAAGAGCTTGTGTAATTGAGCAAGCAGCCCAGTGTGGCAATTGTTGCAAAAGCGCAGAATTTTCATCAACTGCCTTTGGGGTAACAAAATATGGCAATGCTTCCGGAAGGGAGCGGATATCAACGATATGTGACTGCAAAGAAACCCCAGTTCAAGCAAGATGTAATAACGTACAAACATCCCAGGAGCAACAAATGGGAATAAGATTGGTATCAGTAAAGAAATTATAACAAAGGCAAAATTATTGTAACTGAGAATGACCCACCCTCTAATTATAATTCAAAATACACAGATTTTTTGGACTTGGCAGATAATAATGTTTCCAACTAAAAGAGTGTTTTGGCTCATTTTTAACAAGCCCAACCAGCATGATGGGGACATGCAGACACGGAGACACCCCTGCCTAAGAGGCAATTTGTTCACTATAGTGTGTATGTGTTTGTGTGCGCACATGTGCATGTGAATGTACATATTAATGTATATCAGTTACATGTAATTCATATACATATATAAGGCAATGGATAAGCACGGGAATGTTTCTCAAGCTTACAGAAGTACCCCTTCCTCATACCACTTAAGAAAACATTACACCAAATAGCAACAGATTAGTAATGCTTAAAACACATTAAAAGTGACTAACGGTTATGTAATACCCAGGAAGAATGCAGTTAGGTCAGTCACAATTTAAAAAAGGGAAATTTAACGAAAAGCTCTTGGTACTGTTCACTTTAACGAAAAACCACATTTTTTCACTAAAAAGTCAATCCTGGTACTATTCACTTATGTTGTCCTTATCGTTAAAACTCAAAGTTTTCAAGCCCTTTTCATTAGTTTTCCTTTTAAAAAACAACAAATTGTTCTGTTAATAAGCAGTCTTTTCTTGACCACTTATGGCTTCTGCCAATCTGAACAGACGATGCACAATGTCTCATAAATTAAATTTTCCACATGACAAGTATTTAAGACTTGTAAATAACCATACTAGCTCAACTAATATACAACATCCACAATTTACCATTCCTACTCTCCGGACTACTGACACATACCTGAACCAACTGGGTAACTTCAGCCTTTAAGAATGTGTTTGTTGGGAACCGTGACGCCAGGGACAAGGCAATTCGAGGATCTACAGCAAAAGCAGTCCTAGCATGCTCAACCCATTTATCCGAACTAATTTTTTGCCGTGAAGAGGCACTCTCCCTGAGAATAACAGGAAATCCAAAAGCAGTAAGTTACCTTTTACGTAGAACCATGGGTATTAAGAAAAGGTTCCAAGTACTTTACAATGTGATGGATAATGTACCAACAAAATATTACTTTGAATTAGTTGGTTGCGACCAAACTTCAAGCCTGTCAGCCTCATGCTGGCATAGCATCAAAAGTAGCTGCTTCCGTTTTTCTCTTCCCACAGCATAGTTCTCCATTTGACCCCAGACAGGATGATATTGATCGTTCTGCAATTATTAAGTGAATTTATGGATATATTGCAGAAAAACCTTACAGAACCCAGTAAGGGCAAAAATAAAATAAGAATGCATTAGACATCCTGTTCATGTAGAAGAATCTTTAAATCCAAACTCTATTGGCTACAACCTTGCGCTGAAAACATAGTCATCTTACCGCATCAACCAAAGTGGTCCCATTTTCTCGTCCTCTCCCTTTTGAATCAGAATAGACTGCTGCATCTACTCGCTCATTTGAAAGGTAGTGGACAAATAAAGAGATGGATTGAGCTTCACTCTGAGAAAAATTCATATAGCTAGTATCATACCATTCAGGCTCGTATGCAAACCAACCCAAAGAGGTCCTGTAACATGGATCAAGAGAAAGTTTCAACCAAATTGGAAAATGGAAACATATTCAAGTTGAACAAGAATTAATTAAAAGAACACCTACTGACTTGGAGAAGTATGCATACACAGGACATACAGTTTCAACCTATTATTGAATTAAACAGAATGCCTTAATATGATAAATTTCATATCAACATTGGCAAGAGATAATACACCAAATGCTAAAGTAATCAAATTACCAATTCCATAAAAAAGCACATTTCCCACCCTCTTGCAACCAAATACCTTTTTCTTTTTCTTGTTTATTTTTTCTTTGGAGAAAGGGACAACTTTATTGCATTATTGACAGAAGTTGCAGTCATGTACTATCTGCAATGGAGTGGGTACGGACCAACAAGCAAAAAAACAAATACAAGCTCCTACATCAACCTTCCAAATACTTTGGCATATTTGGCAGCCAATCCAGATAAAGGGGTAAACAGAACCTTAATTAATGTTTTGACCAAAAAAAATTTCATTAATGAAGAAACCTAATAATTTCCAAGACACTGCCACCATACAAAGATCCACTCTGTTAGTTGCATACCAATGTGTTAGGTTGAAATAAGGATCCTAGTATTTGATCTACTGTATCTCAGCTTGTTTAACAGCAAACTCTAACATACAGCTACTCTGTTCGCAATTATTTCCTATGATTTGTGGAGTAAATACATTCCAACTCCATCCTGTAGAGTTTCCCTTCCCAAGGATCCAACATAGAAAACTGACTATAAAATCATGAATTTGTATACTTTGCATATTCCTGCAATTTTCAGATAATTACAAACTTGGGAAAATTAAGACAAGTTGAACCAATATGGTAGCATCAACAAATCATTTTTAATCTCAGGGTAGTTATTTATGGGAAACAAATTTTATAACATTAAAATTATATAAAAAGTGAACAAGGTCACAACTTGGAAAGCAAAAGTGAAAGAAAAATCATAGAACCCAGTGTTCGGAAACCACTAGACATAAACACAGAACACGCATCCTAGAGGTATAACAGCGTAATGCATTGATGCATATACAATTGAGTTATTGAATTGTATAGAATGCAATTGATGGTACACATGGTTGCTTTGAACTCTAATGAGAGAGAAAGTTGTATAAATAAACATCGCTAGGCCAAATGAATATCAATGAAATAGGCATTCATATACACGAAGGCAAGGAATTGTGCTACAGGTACGTACTACCATGAAAAATGATTTCACGCCCCTGTTATTCCCATGCACTCCCCTGCTTATTTATGACCTTTGGATTGCATAAATCAAATGCTAATTAAGTGCAGATATAAGCAGGAGTACAAAACGAGATAAGGGTTGTGCGGAAATCATTTCCTTACTACCACATGCAAGTCAAGGTGCCCTAATATGATCAATAGACCATAAATAAATATAATAATTATGAACAAATTCACAGCAAAAGACTTAAATGCAGTAACCTATATATCCGATCTTCCAGCAACTGAAGCCCTGTTTTAAAGTTCTGCAAATTTCGCTGGGATTGGCATGAGCAGAACTTGAGTCCAAGAAGCATGACAGTAAAAAAGGTACCAGTAGCAGCAGGATGGCGTGAAAAATTCCAGGGAATCTTTGTTATCCCTTGCAACATTCGTCCAAGAAGCAAGAGCTGCTCAACACTGTTGTGTCGAACTACCTATACAGCCAAAGAGAATACATAGGTGAGCACACATAAACCAGGTTAAGAGCCACAAGCCACAGTATATAACTAAACAAACAACAACAAAGCCTTTTCCCACTAAGTGGGGTCAGCTATATGAATCCTAGAACGCCATTGCATTCGGTTATGTGTCACGTCTTCCGTTAGATCCAAGTACTCTTAAGTCTTTTCTTACAGTCTCTTCCAAATTCTTCCTAGGTCTTCCTCTACCCCTTCGGCCATGAACCTCTGTCCCGTAGTCGCATCTTCTAACCGGAGCGTCAGTAGGTCTTTGTTTCACATGCCCAAACCATCGTAACCAATTTTCTCTCATCTTTCCTTCAATTTCGGCTACTCCTACTTTACCTCGGATATCCTCATTCCTAATCTTATCCTTTCTCGCGTGCCCACACATCCAACGAAGCATTCTCATCTCCGCTACACCCATTTTATGTACATGTTGATGCCACAGTATATAACTAAACAAGGACCATTTTTTAAACGGTAACTTTTTCCATTGAGGATAATTTCTCCAATTGGAACACCATACATAAAACAAAATAAACAAAAATGATGTAGGACAAGATAGGGGTCGACTAAAGTAGCTAAAATCAGAGAAAAGAAAATGGTGGACGATAGGAAAGAGCAAGCTAAAATCAGAGAAAAGAAAATGGTGGACGATAGGAAAGAGCAAGAGACGGTGCAAGAAAGGAAATTCAAGTTCAAACATCAATTATTTTAGGATAAAATATGGAGGCATATCGTTGGAATTTTCAGGTTGGCTACATAGGTTTCAGGAGAGTTTAGAGCTTTGGGTAAGTTTGTCTTTCCTTGTCCCATAAAAAACCAAACAAAAGACAACAATTACACATAAACCATAGTTAGGAATAGTCATCTTGCAAGCCTTTTATAGAATCGTTGAAGTAGTTAGAAAACAGAAATTTATGATTCCCATATTCAAGTTCAAGCAGATTACCAAATACAAAGTTACTAGGCAAATCTTTACTGGTTAGTAGTCAATATTTTTTATTTTTTATTGAGAAGAAACGATAACAATTTATTCTTGCATGAAATCAGTACAATCCTCACCTCAAAGCGATCCATGAAAAATCCAAGCCATAATCTATGAGCCATTATTTGCTCAACAGGATCAATGTCTGGCTGTGGTTCTGGCTCTCCAGGAGAAAGGTGAGGCCTTAATTTTGCTGCAGGCCCAGAATGTTTCACATCAGATGCAAAGATACCGCGTCTTGTATCAATGGTCCACAACCATGCATCAACAAGCTCCGCAAGGACTAGAGATCCCAGTTCAGGAGCAGCAGAAACTAACCAAGTCCAAACAAAAACGCCAGTTTCCATTGCGTCAGGTGTGGAAATGTAAGCTGGACACCAACAGAGAAGACGAAGAAGTTGTGAGAAGCCCTCTACATTTGATTTTGAATTAGAGCCCTGGAATAGAAAAAGAAAAGACCAAATCAGATAATCAAACATAATAGCTTAAGAATTGAGCAAGCAAAGAAGAAAAAAATAGGACATGTTTACCAGATTTGACAGCAGCAATGCAGTTGCCTGAGAACAAATCTGGCGAAACTGAGACTTGTCCACTTCCACACCTTTCTCTGCAGAATTAACAAATTGCTGTAGTAAACGCACAAACTTTGTGAGTAAGATTCCATTAAATGAATCGTCCTCAGCTTGTGTCTGTTGACGAGCTCCTGAGATCAACCTTTGAAGGCCCGCACTGATACCAAATCCAGTTGGTGTTGTACCAGATTGAAATCCACCAATGCTGTTATACAAGCTTCTCATGCCAGCAATTTCTCCAGCATGGTTGCACTTAACTGTTGCACTAACGATGCCGGTACTGAGCACCTCCAAATTGAAGGCTTCTAATAATTTCAAGTTTGCTCCTGATGCTGCAGCAGCAGCGGCCATGACTGCAGGAATATTAGCTGTTTGTATTCCATTCCAGCAATCAATTTTACCTGTGCCGATCCGTATTTCTGATAAAAGAGATACCACATCAGTTGTATGCTGTGATCTTTGCCACGTGTTTGCTTTACAAAGCTTTTCCTGCAGTGGCAAACAAAAGAAAAGAACAATGAGACAAAAGAGACATAAAAATGAGGCTAAGATGTTTGATAAGCCAAAATAACGTGCAGGAATCAAAACACTCAACATATACACGTCCGCTTGAGAAGTTTTAGTGTTTAGCATTTAATTCTAAGCGACTCAAAGACAAATTAATACACTTGAAAGACCCATATTACTGCACTTGCAAATTCTGAAAAAAACATAATTCTTCACACCCAAAACATTGATCATGTGACAAAGAGACTCAACGAAAACCAATAAAGGACCCCAAAGTAACAGACTGAAAATATGTGTCAATTGCGCTAATGAAAAAAGAAATTTCAATCATGCAGTGCTTGATACTTAGACAGTCTTTTATATATCTCATAATTCGAACTTGGCTCCAACATCATAAATACTACAAACTTTGCAATGCACGGCAGTATTTAATATGGAGAAGGCCCTGATACATCCAAGATCAGTCTCGACTTGTGTTGATTACTCCAAATTCCTATCCAGTTCACTTTACAGCAAGTTTGACTTTTGGACAAATACGGCACATGAAGCCACAAATACATATCAGGATATGAGAGGTAATGTTGTGCAATTCAATTATAATACAAAAAAGGCCTGAGAGGATAATAAATAATATCATTATATCTGGATCTTACTACTTGGAGATACGTCATCACACGGTGTCATATCATCGTACATATTCATAAACATGACCCTCAACCACCACTATCACCGCTAGGATTATATTTCCAGCTCCAAATACATGAAAATTTTACTAAAAGAAATCTCATGTTGCTCAGCTACCAGCCTCAGTGTACATATTACACCTCCACCTAAACATTGACCAATTAAACTTCTTGGGTTGGATTTTAATTTGTTGTTTATTCACCAAATATAAAAGAAAATGAAATAAAAATGAATTAAGATTTCAAAAGTTTAATCATCACTCATCAAACAGGTTGAATATACTTACTTCAGAATAAAAAACAACGGGAGTACAACACAGTGGCACAACGGAAGTACAACACAGTGGCCTAGAAGTCCAACACTATAAGTTTCAAGTTGAGCATATTCAGCACTTGTTTTCAGTTATAAGATGTCAGTATGAATGATTCAGTGATAAGTTTTCAGTACTTCATTTTAGTTTCAACAAACAGCACCTAAAAATGTGTACATACATTAACTGAACTTACAACTAAAACATGTACAAGTTGTATATTAACACAATTAAAAATGGTATAACATCTTAGAAGCAACTTTAAAGGGTAAAAGATTTCTTGTAATAAGTATGACCATAAGGTCATGATAACTGATATTGGGAGTCTGCAAATAAGCATACTACACCGGAATATCATACTTAACAATCCATTGATGTACGTTAATGTCAGAAAAGACAAAAAAAAAATGACTACCCAAAATCCAAAACCTTAAAGAAAAACCAGTTGTCGTCAAAAGGACGTTCTCGCTGTTTAAAACTATATTATTTACCACTATTGGACTGGCATACCACATGAATGCTCATAGATTAGATAATAAGAATGAACTTATACTGACTTCATAAATAGAAAGTATAGTGATCAACCTGGAGAAGACCCTGGCTAGAGCAAGGAGCATGTGAAAGTGATTTAACGATCCACTCTCGAACAATCTTTTGGTACAAAGAACGAACTGTCAGCACCCAAGCAGGATCATTGACAACAGTAGTAGGCGAATCATTATAAATTGAAAATAGCAGGGAATCAACACAAGAGGAATTCCACAAGACCTGCATCCATGTAGTTATGTTTCAACTTTAGTAGGTAAGATTGATGACAATGAGAACTGGGAAATAATAGATATTAGAGTAACTTTACCAGTACAATCTTACCTGTGGAAACCTATCTTTAAGCTGACTCAGCAAGTTCACAGAAACTTCCCGGATATGTTCCTCTCTCTGTGACATGCTTTTTATCAGAAAGCAAGCATGGGTAGAAAGTGTTGATTCCCTAACCTCAGCTTCATTGCCTGTTTCGGATATTCGATCTTCCTGAAAGCAATAAGAGCAGCCGACGTGAGCACAAATGCACACACAAAAAGGAGCACAGATTAAGTCAAGCTGATATAAAGGGGAAAAAGCATTATTTTAGAAGCTTTATGAAAGAACAAAACCATACCAGCCACGTCACTGCTGTTTCAAAAGCCCTATGCACAGTTGCCGTCAAGCATTGGAAGACAGCGGGCACAAGATTTGGAGTTTTTAGGTATTCAAAAACACAACTGAATGCACTTCTAGAAGAAGCTGACCTAGTGACACCATTGAGGATGCCACCATTGCTGCTGAATCGTATGATTTCCAAGAATGCTACCGCAAGAAGATAGGTAGCTTTCACACCTGCAAAGCATTACTTTAATTTTTGTGAAAACAGTAACGATTAACAAAATCCAAGGAGCCTATTTTTTCTAATACAAAAATCAAAGATCAAAATTGTATACAGTTAATGAATAAAGAGAATATATCTTTACATCAGCAGTAAATACGCACTAAGGAGTAAGAAATTTAATAACCTGATATAGTGTTCATTGCTGCAACCTCAACTCGCCCTCCTAGAGCAGTAGAAAGAGCAGCTCTTTGGGCTAGAACAGCTTTCTCATTCCCACTCCCTTGACGACTGCCGGGATTTTGAAGAGCATTAAGTTCCAATTCATCTTCAAGCCATTTCACCGAGCTAACAACCTGAAAGAGACAGTACCATGTAAAATTTCTCAAACAATCAGTTTCAAGCACATAAATATTTGCACTCATCCTGAGTTGAAAAGAAGTTGAGTTTAATAAATCAGTGTGAAGGAAACTAGTAAAGACTGGAGGTAATCAGCCCCAGCAGACAGATTCACATGGAGTTATAGCTGTTTAAACATCCTAACGTATTTTTGACAGCAGAAATGAGATAAGATGCAAGAAGGAAGTATTTATTTGGTTTAGGTGAATTCCTCGGTACATTGAAGAGAGAATGTGTTGATTAGGAGCTAATATGTTGTATATACATTTAAAGATACAGAGATGTTGATTAAGAGCTAAAAGGATAGTGTTGTGTGTATGTGTGTCCCTCAAACAAAATCTTCCTTCAAAGATTTTATTGCAAAAAAATAATCCTTGCAAAGATCATCCTTGTAGGAACGGTCTAGTTTTTAGATCTTCCTGCAAAGACCATCCTCGCGAAAAATCACTAAGCCGAAAACCATTTAAACACTCAAATAAATGGTTTTCATTTTGGCGTTTTCTTGCAATACCGTGTTCGTCTATTTTCTTCGCTACAATTTGATGTTTAATGATTTCCAACGCATCCAACCTTTTGTAAGGATGATCTCTGAACAATGAATTAAAAAATATATAGTTCAGATCATTGATATAAAACGCAGAGCGGTTCCCACAAGGTGTCCCTCAAATAAAGTTATTTGAGAATCTTCACAATAGAAGGGGAATATATTTGCCTCGGGTGTGTTGTGTGTGGTTGGAACCATTCAAAATAGTGATTTATACATCTGGTATGAGAGCACAAGGCATAAACAACATGAAGAGAAACGATTCACTATTTTACATTGTGTAGCATACTTCTTGGGTTTTGTAACTCCAGAATAGTAATTTGAAAAAGAAAAACTAAAATTTGGGAACATATCCTTGCAAAACTCCAAATCAAAGCAAGAAGAAAGGAAAAAATTGACAAAACTATGTTTCCTCACAGACAAGATTGCATTCCCCCCAAACTAAGTGTCCATGCTAAAGAGACAACAGGGGAACATTCAATTTTAAATACATACACAGTACAAGCATCATCAACAAATAAGTTCCTGTTTACAACAGAATCAGAGACAATTAACAGGCAATGCAGTGCATGTGTAACAGAGAAAGAGAGATTACTTTGGTACTACCATCCCAACAATAGAAAAAGGAAGGATCCATGGCACCATATTTTTGGACACCAGTTTGAACACAAATTTTAGACCATTAGATTGACCCGCAATCAATGGTTAAGATTTAGTCTGAAAGCTAATTACTTATTACAACTTTCCCTTCACAAGAAATTATTATTACCTTTTTTTATTATATACAAAACAACAATTAAATGCACAGTAATCAATTGAGCCTCGTACACTGCCAGTTTCAGTGTTCAATCAAACAAAGAAAAACTCTCAATGGCTCCCCATCTTCTTTCATTCACCACTGCAGGCCAAGGATTCATGCATTTTTTCTGCAACCAACACAGAAAGCGTATGATCTCCTCCACCCAGGCTCTCTGTCCTATTAGATTTTCAATTTGATCCGGGATTTTTCCTTTTCTTCACATATGGTGAAAAAAAACCAATAGTTTCTTTCATTTAAAAAAATTGATTATCTCCACAATCCAATAGATTCATTACTTCTTTGTTTCAGTTGTAGTTTGTGTAATATTCAAACTAATAGGGTTCCACTCTTTCAACACGAGTATCATGTTTTGAAACTCATACGTGGTGTGCAGACCTTTGCAGTCTACTAAGAAACAAAAATTGCATAAACAATTGCAACAAGAAGATGAAAACAAACCAGCATCCAATGCTGCAGTAAACCAAAATATAAGAATACAAAAGGACCCAAAGAGGAAAAACCCCTCAAAAAATGCCTCCTAGAAATCACAAAGAGCTAGCAGGAATCTGGGTTTTCTTTCAAACTCGTGTGTTACAACATAGATTGGTCAGTGTGCTTTAATGGTCTGGGTGGAGGAATGGAGAAAGACAGTATTGTTTAAAGTTTTAAACCTTAATGCTCGCTTAGATTGGTCAGCGTGCAATTAATTATTAATTGGTAATAATAATATTAATTTTTTGATGAAATTGATTGAAGAAAGTAATAATAATCAATTAGGTTTCAGATTAAGTCCTAACCGTTGCTTGTGGGCTAATCTAATGGTTTAAAATTTGGTGTTTAAACTTGTGTCTAAAATGCGGTGCCATAGATCCTTCCCCACAGAAAAATTAAATAAATCTAACATGTGAAACTACAGATAGCAAGCCCATAGTCATTTTT
>JAOTRO020170844.1:0-12362 GCA_028566515.2 Pyracantha coccinea | reverse complement strand
TTCAATTTCCCATCTCTCCCACTTTATCAAACACGACAAATCTCCCCAATTCCCAGCTTCTATTTCAATCGCCACCCAGCCGCCACACCATCCTTCCCAATTTTAGGTAAATTTTGTATTTTCTAAATTTATATTATGTCAAACTCTATTTAATTATTTAATACGAAAATCATAGGATAATACATTAATATGGTTATTGATTATTGATATGAATTCTATGTTTATTGGTGGGAATGAAATTAAAAGTTGAATTCTTCACTATTAATTGATTAATTGATTAATTGAATTATTGAATAATATATACGATACTCATATTGATTAGTTGAATTGAATTTTTGTTTATTGAATAATTTGTATGATTATTAGTATTGATTAATTGAATTGTTGGTTTGATTAGATATTAGTCATATTAGTATAGTGTAAGAGTCTACGAGTTTTTTTTTCTTTTTTCTTTCCATTATACAGTTACGTAATGGAATGATACTATAAGAAACTGTGCTTAAATTCTTGTTCAAATATTCCTAGTAGTCCTCTTCTCCTTCAAATATTTCAAGTAGTCCTCGAATATTCCGAGTAGTTCACAGCCAAGTGAGGCCACTGAGTTGGATGAATTATTAGCTAATCTTCATGTAGACCTTGGACATAGACGTCGAATGATTGCTTATCCACCTAATTATCGCGAAGCAATTCGTGGACACTATCTCCAAAATGATCTTTTTCAACCTAATAAAGACGACATCATGCTAAGAAAAGCTAGCAACATTCGATGTTTTATCACCGGTTGAAAGATCAATGATTGACTGATAGTATGATTGTTTACATTAAAATAGATGTATTTACTTTTATTGACAACGAGCTTATTATGCGACGTTTTCATGATATGAAACTTCGCTCGCAACAATTTTAATTTGTTTATCTTGATAAATTATGGAAGACATTATATAAAAAGATTTTGGTTGTTGTCATTTTTTTTAATCTTGCACTCTTTTAAGTTCACCCCTCCCCTGGTAAATCCTGACTTTGCCACTGCCTACACGAGGAGTTAGTAGATACTCCTTAAACTCACTCCAGCTATCTTGGTATCATGACAAAAACGCTATAACACATATGAAACACTAAGGCAAAGATCAAATTGGCATCCGGCTTTGTAATAAGACCTTAGGTACTGGTAAATAAACTCAGGAAAAAGATATACGTAATGCCTTCTTTTAATCAGATCGTTAATTAGTATGTCAAATGATCCCATAGCAAATACGAATCCATCTCTTTATCAGACCCACCGCTTTTCAGAACCAAAATCTAACTGTGCATGTCATCATTCACGTCGACAAGTGACCTGTGCGTTTCTGGAGAACCGGTGGTGACACGGGACTACTAAATCATTCTGTCGGCAGTGGTGCAACAGTGGTGCAGCGACTGGGTTTCGTTGGGGTTGTATTGAGTGATCTGTTTTCGTTTCAGGAGGAGGAGGTGGTGAACGACGGAGAGAGAGAGAGAGAGAGAGAGAGAGAGAGAGAGAGAGAGGATATATATACACTTGATTCTCCACATTAGTTTTTGATTCGTCCCTAGGGTTTAGGCCTGGTTTGAACGAATAATAAGTCAATGCATGCATGCTTGCTTCAATCAATGAAGAAGAGGAGGAATATTAAGAAGATATTGTTCATGGTTGTGTGTATAAGGAAAATCAAATCCTTTTTACAAATTAGGAGAGAAAAAACCCTTAATTACTAATCAATGGATAGATTGTTGCATAGAGTAGATGATATTATATATTGACTTGAAACAAGGGTTAGAAATATACGTATTGTCAGCTAGCTAAGCAAATCCTAGAAGAATTATGATCAAATGACAACCGGAGTTCCCTCTAGCTAGAGACCTTTGTAAGTTATCTTTATTCAAATTACTCTGTCAAATTTTAGTCCAAGCAGCCAGGCAAGCATAAAACGTGGTCACTCACATTTGCCACGTCTAACATTTAATGGAGAGGCAAGTGGTGAATTGTGCTAGTAATTAAAGTATAAATGTTCAACTCACTGTGTCGGGGTCAAATTTTTCCTCTTTTCCTTGGTGTAAATTAAAGTAGTAATATTGCTTGTACTAAAAAATATATAATGAAAAGTAATGCCATTTAAAAGATGGTCCAACCTATATACAAAGTTAGAACTCACTTGTATCATAGAGTTTTTCAGCAAAGAGGCAAATTTTGTGTATCCAAATAACATTATTGTTTAGTAAATGATTATGCTTTCTTAGGGTTGGGTGTGGCTTGGGATGGGGAGATACATGCGAAAGGACGTGCGAGTGCGGGTAGGTGGTGGCATTGAGTTGCTCGTGAGAGAACGTGTGAATGCGAATGGGTGGTGTCAGTCGATAAATGAAGAGATGGGATATGGGGATGGGCATAGGGATGGGGAGGAAACAAAATATATTGCATCTGGATTCTTGTCGGATTTTCTTTGTGAGGATTTTTAGGATTTATGAATCGTGTATATTCATCGTACATTATGCGATCATAAATTATTTAAAATTTAAAATTAAACATAAACAGTATCTGATAAAAGTTGATCGTATTATGTACGATGAACGGATACGATTCACAGATCTCTAAAATCCTCATATAGAGAATTCGGAAATGATCATGTTGGATTTGGGAAGTTCATTTTTTGTTTTCAAATGTCTATTCTACCTTCTTTTGTCCTTTCATTCTCTTTCCACCACTTCAAAGTTTCTTACGTTTCTACTTTGACGAAAAAAGTTTTCAGTTTAATTGTCACATCATCATATAATATTTTTAACGTATTCATATTATAACTCGTCAACTTATGTATTATTAATACACTCTAAGTCCTTAGCATATCAAAGAAAGTCACAAAATGCAAAATTATATGGACGTGGAGGGAAGATGAGTTTTTTTTTTCTTTTTCCTATTGGATTGAAATAATGAAAAGGAAATATGAAGAAATATAAAGAAAATACACACACACACACAAACTCCATTCTATTTTAGGTTAATGTGTAGTCCCATTTGAAGATTTGGATGACTTGCTAGTTCCTAACTACATAGTATATAAAAGGAAAAAGTTTGATTATTTGCTAACCTTTTTTTCCTCTTATAGTAATCATCTTTAAGCGTACCTGCCCTCATTTCTCCTAATTTTAAGACTGAATTAGGATTGGCTTCCCTAAAAAAATAATAATAAGCTTTAGGTTTTTTGCCCAGATAACCGAGTCCTTCATATATTTCCGGAAACAACCGACTAACATTATCCGAACACTATATGCTTATATTTAATAAGATTTTTAGTTTACCAATGTTTCCAGATTAAATATTACCCATTGCTTTACTTTTTGGTTACAGAAATTTTACTCCATCTATTAATATAAGTCACGCGTAGTAGTACGCCCAATGAGGCGTTACATTTAAAGCCCGGTTGTCTCCAGAAAATAATAGAAGAAAAAGAAAGAGAAAAATTGTTTTTTATTATTCTAACTTGTGCAGTTGTACGTACGTACCCTCTATAAAAACGGCGCCATGCAGGAAGACACGCAAGAAACACTCACAGTTAACTATGGCAATGGAGTATCGTTCTTTGCTTTTGTGTATGGTACTACTCATTGGTTTCGCATCGACAAAAACCAATGCTGCCAATACTGATCGACCAATTAAATGTGGTTTGCTTCACAGGGAAAGCTTTGATTTTCTTGAACCAGATTTCCTATTTGGCGCAGCTTCCGCATCTTATCAGGCCAGTCCCTTCTAGGGCTTAGCTAACTAAATAAACGAATTTGTTTTAATCTGTAATTTGGTATAGTTACTTATGTTTAGTTTAATTTCAACGTCAAATCAATTAGCATCCCTGCATGGATATATTGATACATATTCATTTTGTATGTACTCCTAAATATTTTGTGAACGTACATTTCAGGTAGAAGGTGCTTGGAATGAACATGGCAGAGGACCAAGCATATGGGATAACTACACCCACCAATATCCAGGTCTGTTTAATCATATCACTTAGCTAAAATGTGTTATTGACTCTTGGCCAAGCCATTCTTTTGTTTCTCAACTGGAGCTCAACTTTTCTTTTAATACAATGATGTTTAATCAATCACCATTACGTGAGTCAAATATAAGGTATCTCCCTCAAAAGTAAAGTGAAAACCATTATATGCATACACATTCATATTTAAATAGTTTCACAAGATTTTTGACTTACTTTGTAGATAATAAAAATTAATATGGTTAATTAATTGCAGAAAGGATCGTTAATCGAAGCAATGGAGACATCGCTATTGATCAGTATCACCGTTACAAGGTTCCAACATCACAATTTTTTTTTTCATTCATCCTTTGTTCTTGAAGTTGATCATCATGGTCAGCACAACGTATATATTCACTAAGTTTTGGATCCTTAAGAAAACATGAGACATATTGAAGACAAGACCTTTACTTTCAGCTTCTTTCTTATGATAATGCTTGCCTTTTGTGCCATTGTAGGAAGATGTGGGTATCATGAAGAATATGGGGATGGATTCGTATAGGTTCTCTATCTCATGGTCGAGATTGTTACCAAGTAATGTTGACGATTCAATCCATATATTTGATTGGGACAAATTAGTTTAAAGTTTAACATGTTCTACTTAATTTAATTTCTACTTCTTGATAGGTATTCAGTTATTTAATAGTTTTGCTCGAATTACTAGATGGAAAGCTAAGCGGGGGAGTTAACATGGAAGGAATCAAATACTACAACAATCTAATCGATGAACTCCTACGCAGTGGTGATGTTTTTATCTTATCACATATATAACATCATTACATTAATATATCATGAGATCTACATGCGCACTCATAAAACAACATTTAATCAGTAAACATAAAAAAATTTAGTTTACTGATCGATTCTGCTATATATAGGTCTCACGCCATTTGTGACACTTTTTCATTGGGATATTCCCCAAGCTTTAGTTGATGAGTATGGTGGTTTATTAAGTCCTCGTATTGTGTAAGTGAAGAAATTTTATCCTCCCAATAATATTGATTATTCACTTAAGTAAATACTAGTAACAAATGCATTTTGAATTGTGTATATATAGGGATCACTTTAAAGATTATGCAGATCTTTGTTTTATGCATTTTGGTAACCGAGTAAAGCACTGGCTCACTTTGAATGAGCCATTTACTGTAAGTAACCATGGTTATGCAATCGGGACTCACGCACCGGGACGATGCTCTGCTTGGCAAAAATTGAACTGCATTGGTGGAAATTCGGCTGTTGAACCATATTTGGTGACACACCACCAACTCCTTTCTCATGCAGCCACTGTGAAGTTGTACAAGACTAAATACCAGGTCTAATTAATTATTTATTTGGACTGAATATTTGGTTCTTAATTAAAAATTCTATTTGAGGCATTAGTAGTATTTAGTTACAATAAATTAGGAATACTTGGCATATTGAGATAAACAACGGTGATATTTTTGTCTCCCTCTTAATATATATTCTTGAACTTTCTTAATGTAGGCATATCAAAATGGTGCGATAGGATTAGCAGTAGTGACACACTGGTTTGAGCCCGCTTCGAAGGCCAAAAAAGATATAGATGCTGCAAATCGAGCTTTGGATTTTATGTTTGGATGGTAAATATATTATTGAAATATACATATATATCAACTAGTTTTTCAATCGGATGTATCAACTAGTTAAATATTTTATTTATAAATACTTTTTTTTTTTATACAAAATTAAAAACTATATATAGTTAGCAAGACATTATATGCTACCATGAGTTCAAGCTTGGAATATCTGTATATTTTGTAGGTTTATGGACCCAATCACAACTGGTGACTATCCTCGGAGCATGCGAACATATGTTGGATCACGATTACCTCAATTCACAAAAGAGCAGTCCGATTCTCTAAATGGGTCTTATGATTTTATAGGAATCAATTACTACTCTGCTAGATATGCTAGCAATCCACTAGAGAATTCATCTGACCCTGAAAGCTACATAAATGATCCTCATGTTAATGCGACGAGTGAGTACAAATTAAAAACTTATTTCAAGCAATTAATTAAGTTCTCAGAATAATTAGATTCTAATATTTGTGTATATTATGACAGCTGAGGTTCATGGAAAACCCATTGGTCCACGGGTACACATCCAATTTGAACTTAAAAGTTTTTGGCATTTGGAGGATTAATATGTATTTTTTCTGCATAAAAACATAACTCATGAGAATTTCAATTGTCTTTAAATGGTCTTGTAGGCTGCTTCGGATTGGTTATACATTTATCCAAAAGGAATTCACGATCTTATGATTTATACCAAGGAAAAGTATAATGATCCAGCCATTTATATTACTGAAAATGGTAAGCAATACTTTCAAGCCGTAATTAATTGCATTATCAAAGTTTCACATGTGTATACATAACTAAATCAGGTGCAGTCTAAACTCAAAAACTAAATGCAGATTTCATTTTAGAGAAAATTATCAAGGCATATAATAATTCATTATGTTGCAGGCGTCGATGAGTTCACTAATAGCAGCTTATCACTCGAACAAGCCCTTAATGATACCATAAGAGTCAACTACTATCGTGACCACCTTTGTCACCTTCAAGCAGCAATTCAGTTAGTACCTTGTTTAGGAATTCAATAAGGCTATATATAGTGTTATACATACATATATATATATGTATATATATATGCCTTCTTACAATTTTTATTTTTATTTTTTATATTTAATTATCCATATCAATGCATTTGGTTGCTTTGTTTTATATATGTGTGCGCAGATCGGGTGCTAAAGTAAAAGGATACTTTGCATGGTCGATACTGGATAACTTTGAATGGGCAGAGGGATATCGTAGTCGATTTGGTCTTAACTATGTGGACTATGATGGTGCACTGACAAGGTACCCAAAACGCTCGGCGAACTGGTTCAAAACTTTCTTGAAGAAGAGCCAAAGAAATATGAAAAATATTCAAGTATCTGTGGATGATAATGATGAGGATATCAAACTTGTTTATCAAATTTGAATCCCAAATAATGAATAAAGTACAATGGATCTACCAGAGTCGTTGTGCGAGTTGTTTTTCAAGTTTTAGTTTTCTGTTTGACTCATAATGAGTCAGAATAAGTTGCAGCAACTCAGTATGAGTTTGTTGTCCCTCCTTGTGACTTTTTTATTTTTACTTTTGCTTTATGTTGTTGATGTATTCAAGCCTGTTGGATTTCATGACAAAGGTGTTTTCATCTTTGTGAATTTGGTTGGGAAAATACCATCTATTATTTAAATGTTGTTTATGTACTCCCTCCTGTATTTGTATTCGCCTTTGTGGCTTTTGGCTGGCCCTTTGTTTATGAATCCGATTTCTCATTATTTATAGTAAAAATAAAAGAAAATTTGAGTTATTTCCTTGAAGCTATTTTTTTCTTATCTTCAACTAATTGGAAATATGAGAAATATTTCAACCTTTTTTAAGTCATTGCAAGGTTTTTTTTCCTTTATCAATGTTGGACTCTTTTATAATTACATCCTCACACCTCCCTCATGTGTGGTGATTTTCAAGCCAAATACATGGACAACATGAAATGGGTGATGCGGAGCATGCGGGGCTTCAAATATCGGCCAACCTGTTTTGATACCATGAAGAAAGTTGAAGTTCTACATAAAACTAATTGGCAATATGGGGAATAGTCCAACTCTTATAAGCCCTTGCAAGGTTTCTTCTTTCATCGTAAAACGTTTTTACTTTCACATCCTCACCACCCCATTGATTAGCGTTAGATAAGTTTTTCGAGATTCGTCTAATAGATAGATTAAATCAAACTCTTCTAATGGTAATCAATGAGGTGGTGAGATCTAAGTAAGCAAATTTCCTTTTATTCCTTGATTTCTCGTATTACATACTTTTCCTTGTCCAAAAAATATTTTTGAACATATATCTTTGGTGGGAATTATTGCAAATGTGGCTACTATCTCATTTATTGGTTTAAATTTACAAATTGAGTGGGGTGCATAATAAGGTGTGAGAGATTTCTCAGTGCATGTGTCATAATTGTGTAGATGGACACTGAAAAATATACTTAGCAATGGTACATATCAATTATATCGTTTGCTTACATTTTAATGCATGGTCTACCATCTTGTGTTGGGTGGGAATGACAGGTCAGTTCAATTCTTTTTTTTTTTTTTATCCTTCTCTGATAAATTAATATACATAACATATAGGCGCATTAATGTACATAAAGTTAAGTCAGACAAAAGGAAAGATACGTAAATATCTTACACATATATATACAATCCAGGTGAATTAGTGAAATTGCAAATATATATAGGTTCTGTTTGGAACACCGTATAAGGCATCAGATAGTACTAATAATACGAAATACAGTGTTTGGTTTCTGTTTGGATTAAATAAGAACTGGATTAAATAATCCAGGCCCACCTTTTTTATACGTCTTTACCCTTTTCCTTATTCCGTCCAAAAGCACGGTATAATTTAGTCGGGCTTCTCTCGCTATCTCCTTCCTCTCCAGACAGTGGTCTCCAGACGCTCTCTCTTCCTCTCCAGAAGGTCACTCTCTCTCTCTCCTCGCCCCTCGCCCCCAACTTTCTCCTCGTCTTTATCGTTACGCTGCTGCTTTTTTTTCCGGCTACTCAAAAACCGCAGCGCTCGCCCGGTATGCCTCTTCGATTTTGGGTATAAAGTTCCAATTTTTATTCATATGGGTTCTTATTTTTATTGTGTATGTGTAAGATTTTGCACCCACCGGGATCAAATTTTGGTGGGTTTTGTGAATTGGGCATCGAGTTTTTGATGCTTTTAGAGAAATGGGTTATCAGTGATGTTTTGATATTTCAATAGTTGGACTTGTGTGGCTGCATGCGTTTTTTGATTTCTGCTGGGTTTAGCTAACTGGGTTGTGTTGTTAATCTGTTTGTTCTCCAAATTTCTTACGATTTAAGTGCTTTTAGGTGAAGTGCTTTCTGTGCCTATTTGTTCTGTCTTAGTAGCTCAAAGGTATGAAGCTTGATAGTATTTCGTGTTAATTTTTAATTGTGAACTTGAAGAATGAGGAATGCATATCTTGCTTGTGAAATTTGATACTATTTTCTTTGTTATTTGAAAATTTATGTAGTTTTTAATAGGTATAAATATGAGAAAAATTCAACAAACAAACAAAGATTTGTCAAATTTTTTTTCCCTTGTCCTATCTAGTTCAGTACCAAACACAATATAAATAATACAGTCATTAGTCCGATGCTGCACCAAACACCCGACTATTTTAGTCAGTACTATCCAGTGGCTAGTTATTCTATCTGACAGAAATAGTCAGTACAACCCGAGCTGCCAAACAAAGCCTATGTACATTATTGAATCTGTAAAACGTAGGTAAATTTATATTTTCTTCACTGTTTATTCAAAACCTATGTGTTGCATGTTATGGGTTTTAACTTGATCAGCATCCCTGAGTTTTTAGTTTGAAAAATCAGTTTCGTGTCCGTGTGTTTTTAAAGAAAAAATAATTTTTTTTTTTTAAATTTCTAGTTTTGTTATACGTATAAATCAGAAATCTATTATAGAAATATGTCTTGTGATTTCCATAATCGGTTAATTTTTCAAAAAACATTTCATTCCATACATTCTACGTGAACACCTTAGTATCTTACAAATTTCAAGAAAAATCTAATTGATGGCCACATTAGTGTCGTGCCACTTCCACACTTAAAGATTGAAGAGAGATCGAGTAGCAAAGCTAGTGGACAAATTGCCTACTAGTATATGTATCTAGTTGATGAGTTTTGTAAATTTTTCTATAATTATCTCTTAGTGTTTGTCCTAATTTGAGAGCCCGTGGATTTTCTTGATGATGGAATTTGCGTCCGTAATTCCTACATCTGTTGTGCACATTTCGTTTGTTTATTTATCTGCATATGTGTAGGGTATTTCTATGTGTTATGTATGCGGAAATAACTTGAGAATTAACATTTGACTTAGATTTTCGGGTACTTTGACCGAGATCCAAATTTGAGTTGTTGTTGGATTTAGTCCAATTTTCCTACTTTTCAATTTTAATTAAGTTTCTTGATTATGCGTCTTTACTCAAAATTTTAACTTGAATATTTAAATGTGAAAATTTAACCACTTTCATGGAAAATAGTTAAAAGAAAAATTATATATCATCATATATGATACTCATATCATAAGTTGATTAGGTATATTTAACATATATAGAAGTAACTACAAAAATAACAAAAATTAATCTACTTATCATCCATGAAAATAGTTCAAAGAAAGTTCATCTTCCATACATTTATAAATTCATACTAGTGTGTGTGTGTGTGTGTGTGTGTGTGTGTGTGTGTCTAGTACCTACAATATAGATCAGTTAACGTAGTTAACCATGGAGGTAG
The DNA here is from genome assembly GCA_028566515.2 of Pyracantha coccinea. Lineage (NCBI taxonomy): Eukaryota > Viridiplantae > Streptophyta > Magnoliopsida > Rosales > Rosaceae > Pyracantha > Pyracantha coccinea. The sequence goes on along the minus strand of JAOTRO020170844.1, from coordinate 1,932 downwards.
AAGAAAGAATTGTGAAAAAGGAGAGAAACAATATTTAATAAAATCGAGTAAAAGATAAGGGATGACATCTATCACAAGGGAAAAAACGGATATGGATAATCAATAAATGAACGTAATCCAACAAAGTGGACTAAACCCAATATTATTGACTCACAAAATTGGACTTATATGAACTTTACTCTAGATTTTCAGGTTGAAACCTATTCAACCTCTGTCTCTAGATTAAACTAGTACACATCTTAAAACTTTTATAAACAAATTTGAATGGAATTTTGGTTACAGAATTAAGTTTTATAGCAATTATGTAGATTAGAACAATGGGTTGGAAATGTGCTTAAACCTCTTGGGATACTGGTTCAAAAGTTAGCTACCAATGTTATACGTATTGCCCTGAAAACGTTGATTAATTAGAACCTCAAGTTGGCATGTATGTGAAGAAGATCGCAAGTCATATGCTGACAGATTGAAAATATTGGCTTTTATGTTTTTATTTTTTTTATTTTTTTTAATTTTAAAAACAAACAATAGTATCTACACTAAAATGGTGGAGAAGTGGATTAAGCCTTACAATGGGCTTCCCATAATAATCTGGTTCAACTTCACCTTTGGCCATAATCAAACCTAAGACCTCTCATTTACAAATGAAGAGGAATAACACTAGGTCGTAGTATTAAATGGCCTACGTTTTTTTGAATAAAGGCTGCTTTCTTATATGGTTCCAGCGTGCCATTATTATTATTTTTTTAACAAACGATATTATCTACACTAAGGGGAGGGGGTGGCCTTAGCCTCATAATGGGCTAGTATTAATATGGTTCAAATTCGTCTTTGTCGAGAATCAAACATAAAACATCTCACTTACTAATGAAGATAAATGACACTAGTACTAAGAAGCAGCAGGCCGTTATTCTTTAATTGCCTACTTCTGTAGTTTTCAATTTCCTACCTCTTTTAGGGATATATAGGTTATTTCCTTCTTTATTACCTTTAGGTCTTTGTAAATTTATTTATTTTAATTTTTTTTAGACAAATTTCATGATTGAATAATATTGATCGAGCCTTGCTTTTCTTTATGTTGTGTAATGCAACCTAACTTTAAATGTGATGCCTAGGGCTTTAGAAGTTATTCCCATAAACCCTATTGGTATGATGCTAGTATTTTTTGGAGAATAGAATCTCATATTCATTATATGGCAAAACAATAGATAATTATTATATGAGAGTTTTCACCATTAATATCACCAAGATATTTTGTGATAAAACTCAACACTTAGTAATAGTTGGTTAAGTTAGGATAATAACGATGATAATGGTGGTGCGGACTATGCAGGACCAGATTTATTGGGCTTGAAATTGCCTCGTTAAGTTGGGTTTTCAAAAAGTTGTGCTAGCTCCAGCATAAGGATATTGAATAACTAATCCCTTGAAAAGTTATGTTGGCTCTAGTCCCTGAATGATGATCGGGTTTTCAAAAAGTTATGTTTATTTCAGTATAATGATTTGACCAGTTCTCGATGTGGAAATTGGGGACATCTCGTGAGGAGGCGTGTTGGAGAATAGACTCCCACATTGATAATATGACAAAATAATATACAATTACTATATGAAAGTCCTTATATCTAATATTACCGAGATCATTTGTGATAAAGCTCAACACCTAATAATAAGGAATGTTAGTGATTGATTATTCTGGGATAATATTAATAATGTTAGCGGTCGATTATTCTTGGTCTGTAAAGTTTATCAGTACTTTTATCATTCTCATGTTTTTCTATAGTCGTTTTATAAATCTTCCCGTGTTTACTTTTATCATTCTCATGTTTTGCTGCAGTCGTTTTATAAATCTTCCCGTGTCTTCTTTCTACAAATCATACATATTTTTTCAGGACTCAAACTAAACAGAACAATTTCTTTTATTCAAAACTGAGGTTG
>JAOTRO020170825.1:0-12363 GCA_028566515.2 Pyracantha coccinea | reverse complement strand
ATGGAACAAACACAGTATTGGACTAACAGCTAGTCCAGTCTAGTCCAGTCCCACTTAGTGAGGGCAAACAAACGCCTTAATGTGACAATATCAAACCGGAAACAGACAACACAAAATCTACAAGTACAAGCCGCCAGCAATTCACGAGTCCAGTTTAACTCCGATGATGGACATGAGAAAGCGAAGTTTGTGAATAACTTGTGCGAGATCAGGAGGGTCACTGAATGATATCGTCGGGGGTTCTACACCGGTGAAGATGTAAAGAGCCTTCAGTTCCTCTATGCATGTTGCATGGGGTGTGCCCTTGTATCCGACTATACTTCGCATAGCACCAATCTTCTCCCATATTTTAGCCTCATCGTACAGTACCTGAAGATGCAGCGAGTGAAGCAACTCAGCTATCACATTAAATTATTGAAACAATTTGCAACCATAAATACACTTATTCGATCAGCAGGCTTTTATCACCAGTTTTGAGTTTCCCTCTAAAAGGAGGTCAGCAACTCAATAATCAACGAAACATGTGGATTCTCTTATTTTCAGCTTTCATATTCGGCTTACAACATCATTTCTATTCTGTTAATTGTCAATTTACTTCTATTGGCTCGCAAACGGTGTCCATAGAATGCTTGACATTCTGGGTGAAACTTGTGATAGAACACGAACTAATCAACCATTTTATCAACTGTGATATGTAATTGAATAGTGTCATGCTAAAAAGAATTATATGTGCTTAAGCATGCAGATAGACTCAACGAGAACATTACAAGGCAAAAAAATCGGTGCAAGGATTCTCCTTTCCCTATTAATTTAAGAACAAGTGTATCTGAGATTATTATTTAAGCACGTAGAACATAAAATAAACTCTAACCTCATTTGAATGCAGGTTGAAGTCCTTTCCAGATGACATCCCAGAATCTGTAGATTCATGAGCAATGCCTGAAACGGGAAGCTCTGTAGCTTCATCACCCACATGATCTGAAGGTCCTCCAAAAGTGTGAGTTAATACTAGAATTACTGATCTGGGAACAAACTATTTGTAAGGGCAAGAAACTAAGTGTGTGAAATTACTGTGATGATCGGTTTAAAAAAACTTTACCTTCAGAAGTTTCACAAGAAGCACACCAGTCTTGCTGACCAGAAACATTTTTGTCATTGAACAAATGAAGCCCGCCTGCATCTGAATTTGAGGATACCACAGTTTCCTTCTCTTTAATCAACTGAAAATCTACATCACGGATGGTATCCTCGGTTCTCCTTCCTTGCTGTACTGGTTCCTCTCTGATTATCACAGGCTTTTGCTCGTCTTGCACAATGCTGCTCACCACAGGTTTCTTATTTCTCTTATCTGCCATTTTCTTTTCTTCCTCTAAAACGTCGTTAACATTCTTGGTTTCCCCTATTGGCTTCTCCACTTCTAAATTTTTCTCAGCATTCTTGCTTTCCGAAATACTCCCAATATCTCTAGTCGGTTTGACATCTTCAGAAACAGTCTTTGCATCGTTCGCATATCTCATTTCTTGGAATCCTTGCGTACCTTCACATTCATCTGGAACTTCCCCAACTCCACCTTCCAAGATACTAGTCGGTTCTTGCGATCCAATATCAGCAATTCTAGCTTCAACTGGTATCTCAATGTCTTCAGCATGTGAACCAATTTTTTTATTTCTTACCTCCCCACCTCCACCAGTTTCTCCCGCATACTGCTTGTTCATCTCCATTGCATTATCAGCGCTGCCTTCATCCCTTATTTTTTCTCGCAATCCCCTTGTCTCTTCCACCAAATCCTCATCTTCTACAATATCACTTACTCTTTCTTGACCCTCGCTCTCTTCGATTACTATGGTAGTCACTTCAATCGGTGTCACTCCCATTTGATCATCAGTTTCATCACCCTCAATCACATTCAACACCAATCCACACACCTCGTCGACTTGATTCTCATTTAGTACAGAATCATCCTTAAAATCATCAGTCAATCCTTCAAATTTCACCTTATAAATAGTATCCAATATTAGCTTTTCCTCCTTATTCGTAGACTCATCAACATCCTCCTGACATCCATTTTCTTCTACAATTTCATCCACATCTTCAATTACATTTCCTTGTAAATCCTCCGCAATAATAATGTCATCATTTTCCTCATTTACAAATCCTACCCTCATCTCACCGCCTTTGAGTCTATCCCTCCAATCCCACCCTTCTTCCTTTTCGAAGTCAGCCTTCCCTCCTACCCATGTGTCCCGTTCCCATTCCTCATCTTGCTCGAATTCTTCGTTATTCGACATTAACGTTCCATTATTTTCCGACAAAAGAGGAGGTTCACCATAAGGGAGCAACTTGCTCATGATCTTCTCAGTGCAAGCATAACTTGCCAAGACAACACCGGATGGAACAGAAACGGCAAACCCAATTGCGGAAATAACCACAAGCGGCGGAAGAACAATTGGGGCAGAAGAAATTACCATACCAGTCACCAGAATTTTCAACCCAAGTCCCCATCCCTTGTTCAAGATCCACCTCACCTTCCCATAGTTAGCTTCAGGGGAGTCTTCTTCTAGCTCGGACTCCCCACTTGGATCCTCCATCCTATGCATATATATGATACATGCAGCAACCAAATTATTGCCAGTTAATGAATTGAATTTTGGATTTCGACGAGGTAAATAAACTTAAAATTTTGATAAAACGTCGAAATTTCTAAATTGAAATACATCAATAGAAATTATGTAACATTACAATCTTCAAATAGGGTATCCTGGATAAACATATTCACTTTAATTGCTTGGAAATTGATTGGAAAAAGCGAAAAGTTAATTTAAAGAAGAAATTTCTAGGCATCATATAGCAAGCAATCGAACAAAATAACACTATCCCAAGTAATGAAAAATAAATAGAAAAAAACATGATAAATTAATCCATTAATCTGGAATTTAGTTTTCCCCTAGCAAGACATATTCAAGAACCTCAGCAAATAAACTAAAATAATCTTAAACGTAAGGTCTAATTACCTGATATATCGGTACGTGCTGCTACTTTGCTTGACTTGCTTTCATGGTAAATCCAGGGAACATTAAATTTAAATCTATTGGAATTTTATAATTACCACCACAAAGCTCTTCGGCTGAAGTGAAAGCATAGGAACCCTAATAAAAATAACTCGTAGTCGATGGACAGGAAGGGTTTAAAGCAGACGGCGGATGAAGTCTGCATGCGACACGCGTTGATAAAAGTCTGCATGCGACATGCAGACGGATAGGATCATATAATTGTCCTCAACGTGGCTGCAGAAAGCACCGCCACCTGCACCTCCGCCTCTGACTAGGCAAAAAATACCCCCATATACTAGTTAACTCATTCCATATAATATGTTAGGACGAATCGGTATGTCACTTGAATTTCTGAAACTGTTCGGTCCTTGAATGCCCTTAATTTTGTCTCTGTTTTGAGAATTACTTATATAACAAGCACCTATTGAAGACTGTTTCTACTACGAATATGTAGAAATATTACTAAAAATTTAACTATTTAAGCAGAAGAAGCATATAACAAGTATTTCATACAACTCCTCTTATGATCTGGAATACTTCAATTTTTTCCTACTAAAAACAAGCCAATAGTGAGGAATGTTTTTATTGGGTTTTTTGGTTGCACGGTTTTGTAGACGACCAAAGATGCTTTTACAACGAGAACCTCTTTTACGTTTTCTCGCTATACGCAGTTTTTTTTTCTTCTCGAAACGATGATCTGCTGTACGCAGTTGGAAGCGTGTTTAATTGTTATAAAATAATTTTAATATTTACAAAAGTAGTTTCAAAGAAGTTTTAAAATTGAATCGTTTGAAAGTGGTTTTAAAATGACCGAAAGCGCTTTTGGTTATTTGAAATAAATTCTTAGTAAAAATGCAAATGAATCTTGGAAAAATACTTAAAGTACATCCTGTATGAAGCACATAATGGTTCTTCTTGTATGAAGCATTGCTTTTGAAATCTAAAAATATTTTCATTAAAAACACTTTCAAACGAGGCAACGCTCGACAATTAGACTAGACTCAAGGCCATGTCTAGTATTGGGCTTTGGTTGAACAGTTTTGAAAACAATATGTAGGCCCATGATAATCTTTTTGGTGAAAGGCCCATGATTGTCACTATTTTTTTGGGCTTGGCCTTGCTTTAGTATGTATTAATTGAAATTCTAAAAGATTTTAAAAGGTTTTGATGAAGTTTTGTTGATAGGAGAAATTTCACATAAAACTTTGATTCCACAAAATTTCGTGAATGTTAAAAATAAAAATGCAGTACCGAATTTCTCTGACTCTCCTGAATTTTTCAACTTTTTAAAGTTTTTTAACGTCAATTCTTAATTGGAAATACTTAATATCATAATTTTTTTTTAAAATTCTAATCCAATACCCTTTAAATTTTTAAAAATTACTTCAAACTTAAATTACATACTTTTAAATTTATTATAAAAAAAAATCTCTCAGAATCCCAACCAAATACAATTACAGACAAAAAGACATAAATATTTACATGTTCGTTTTGTTTCGCAGGGACCAGGTTCCAAGTTCCAAGTTCCAACTGACCAAATAACGCATCCGCAACACAAGCGATAGCTGCTACACACAGTCGCACCAAAACCCTAAAGAGCTTCCTCTTCACCTCCGTCGCACTGCTGCGCTAGGCCCTCTCGAATATCCGGCTTCTCCGATATAAACATGGCGGACGTCTTGTCGTACAACGACATAGAGGCGACGGCGGCCCGAATCGGAATCGACCTCTCACAGCTCGACCTCGATTCCATCCGCCTCCCTGCCGGCAAAGACTTTGGCATTATCAGGTAATCCTAGCTCCGACCCAAACCCTAACATTACAGAAATTTAATCGCAAGAATCGTTCTTTCCCAAACCCTATCGTGTTTCCATAAGTTTGATAACGAAAGTTCGTTTTTTGCAATTTATAAATTTTGTGTTTTTGCTCTGTAGAAGCGTGATTTGAGTTTTTTCTTTTTAAAATTACTTTTCAACCCAAGGAATTTATAAATTTTGTGTTTTTGCTCTAGGATCGTCAACCCATGGATGATATTTCGCTCAAACTCGCAGATCCATGAAATTACAAATCTATAATTCTTGAAAAAATTACTCTTGTGCTGTGCTCGTTGGGTTAGTGATTAGTGTAAAGGTTTTTAATCGTTGGTAGTGAGGTCATTTTCCGACGCAGCTATTGTATGAACAAAACGATGATGGATTACTGAAATTTTGGTGTTATGATTGATGATTTAGCTATTGATATGATTGACAGTGTGGATGGCCTTTAATAACGGAGTACTAGATTTTATCTCAGCATAAAATTACGTAGCTTTGTTTGCGCATAGCTATCTTTCTCGCTGATATCATTAAAAGTTTTGTTCACGGAGTATTCAGAACTCATGGACTGTCTTTCATGCTAGGTAGTAACCAATTGACTCAGGTACCAATCCCCTTGCTGCATATAACCACACAGTTGAGGGGTGTTATAAATGTAATGCTTATTCCATTGTGGCGCTCACTCCTTTGTTCCAAATGTGGTTTCAGTATATTTTTTTTATTGAACATATCCTATTCATCGGCAATCAATTGTATTAAAGTTTTAGTGTGAACATGCTTCGGTTCCTTTGGAATTTTGATCATTGTGTATGAACACTTGATTTTGATATAAATTTGTGAGAATAACAAGATTTTTATGAAGCTAACCCTACATGGGAATGATATTTCAGTTACATTGAGCTCTCATTCATCCTTCTCACTCTGTCGTTCTCCAGGTTTGTAAACTCTGCATCTTTTACAATATGCAGCTGACCCTTGAATTCGGGTAATAAATTTCTCTTCCCTTTGTTGTACTATTTTGCAAAATTTATTAATGGTTTATTGTTCTTGAGCTGCTGATTGGTCTTGGTTCTTGCATCAAAGATTGTTTTAGCTTAATACCAGTGTTATCCTAATTAGCTTTGAAAAAATAATTAATTTTTTTTTACTGTACATTGCTATGTATATATGTTGTGTTCTTCAGATTTTCAATTGCGGTTCCTGTAGTGTTTTCGTGTAGAATACTAGAATATGCAGGAGTTTATGATGTCAGTGGTTTTGATTCATAGCTAGGTTGGTTACTTTGATATTGTAAAACTCATGGTGCTTTTGCATTTACAGTTGAATGGGGGAAAAAAAAACCTAGCTCCACAATTTTTCTTGTTCTGCTCTAAAGAACAACGCTGAAAAGAATTTATTTGGTATTCCTAATGAATTGGATCTTGTCTGGGGATGAATTTTGAACTCTTAACACTTTCTCTCTATGATTCCTTTCCTTTGCATGTCACTTTGATGGTCAATCTCCTATGAAAATTATATTGTACTTTTCCTTTTTAGGGTTAGATATTGTCCACTTTTTGATGATTTGGATATATAGTAAACATGACTAAGATGGAATTCAAAACTTCCATTAATAAAACATGACACCCAAAGCAAGATTCACGATATCATTTTGGGTCTTTTTACACTCTGTTGTAGAAGTTTGCAACTCTTTTGTGTTCCAAGAGATTTGAAATCTTTTTCCGGTTTTGGTAGACCTTAATTGTAGTGGGAATTGGAATATGTAATTACATAAATGAAAGACTCTAATATCATGACACATCACAAAAATACAAAGAGGACCGAACTTGTTTTATGGCTATCTATTAAACATTCTTAAAGTTGACCGGACTTGTTTCTGTAGTGCGGTTGGTAGTCTCCCTTTTTTATCGTAGGCAAACTCTTATCATGGGAGAACTTTTACATAAAAAATTTATTAACTTTTATGCTTTTATAAGGTATTCAGAGTTTGATTTTTGGACATTGTCTTTTGTGTTTTTATGGCAATCGGTTTCAACTGTGTGCACACTTATCTTTTTTCTACCTTGTGCCTTTTGAAGCTGATTGAAATTATGTCTGCTTTCCTTATGTGGCGTGGAATCGTATTTTCTTTCTGCAGTGGAGGATTAGAGCTTCTATGCAACTCTGTAAAGATTCATAATGTCAATGTTGAATTGCAAAACAAAGCAGAAAAGGTGAACTTCAGCTTTTGTCAAGGCTAAGAAGAACAATTAAAAATATTAAGCAGATTTGTCATTTTGGCGGTTTTATTTGTTTCTATTAGTCAACACGATTTTTGTTTTCTTTTTCTCAGCTAACCATGAAGGATTTGCTCTCTTGGATCCGTACGAATTTGATCAAGGAGAGGCCTGAAATGTTTATGAAAGGGGATACTGTGTAAGATAAAATATGCTTCAGACTTTAAATTTAAAGTGAACGTGTTCCTCAATCGCTTTGATAGTTTTATAATAAATATGCGGTTGATGGTTTTGATAGGAAAAACAAATAATTTTGAAACAGGGCTATAATACTCTTGTGATAACATGAAACTTCGGTTGTTTTGCAGGAGACCCGGTGTTCTAGCCCTTGTCAACGATTGCGATTGGGAGCTGAGTGGGCAACTTGATACGACGCTGGAGGAGAAGGATGTCATTGTCTTCATTTCAACCTTGCACGGTGGATAGTATGTGGATCGTTGTATTAACTTTAGATTCTCACTAAAGCTTATATACGGCATGTGATTGTTATTTCGATATAGGATAATGGCAAATGGTTTCGGATTCTCACCAAAACATCATACTCTGTGAGCTATTCTGTTGATGTCTCGACAGAAAAGATGTGATGCCGGTTGTCATGGGGCCTGTTCGATTACTATTTTGTTTTTCGTTTTTGTGCTCTTTTGGGAAAGGGATACAGTGAAAGTACATGGGAGAATTGGAGACTGGAGAAGAATGAAGTGGGTTGGTAGGAGGAAGGAGGGAGTGAGGAAATATGTGAAAACAAAAACTTGAAAGTGAGGTAACTTCAAATTGTCATTGATCGTTGATCTTTTAGTTGGGAGAGGATTTCTACACGCTTTTTTGCTGGTGCATTTGCTACCCACTCTCTCTCTCTCTCTCTCTATGAGATAAACGGTATTCTCCACGTGGGACAAGCTTATTCAGTCAATTCCGCGTCAATAACGCCATAAAACAAATAAACGAAGTTTTTTTAATAGAATACTAGTACATGTTCACACACAGTTTTTGAATATGTTCACACACAAAGTTTTTGAATATTTTTTGTTTGTTTTTAAAATTGAAAGAGAGAGGAGGAGAGAGAATGTGGGAGTGAGCGGGGAGGGGGATAGGTTTTGGTTTTTTTGTTAATAGAGAGAGGAAATCACCTGTAGGCGATGTTTAAAAAAAAATTAACAAAATTTTGTTCTATGAAATTATGTTAGTGTTTTTAACTTTTTTGATGTGATAGAAAACAAAAATATCTTTTTACCTTTTTTTGGTTGACAAAGAGAGTTCCATTAATATGTAGTTTAGATTGGAAATGTATGGTTTGTTTAGAGGAGCTTTTAAAATAATTAAAGCGTTTTTGAAAAAATATTTTTGGGTTCTAAAAGTATTTAAAGTAGGGGTGGGTTTGGGTTTGGATTTGGTACGGTTATCGTACTAAAACTCTCGCACCAATATTGTACTAAACTTTTGGTTTGACAAAATTTATTACCATTACCGTACCAAACTTTCAGTATATCAAAGTTCGGTATTGCCAAATAATTCGGTTGTCATATGGTAATGGTAATTGCCACTTTATTTTGGGACACAATTTGTTTTTGTTTTTTTAATCCAATTCAAGGGCAAAACATTTTTTTTTGTACCTTTATCTCATACATTGTAGCCTAAATTCATCTGTTATTCATCATTCACAATTCACACTGCCAATAATTGAAATGATGCATCAAGATTCATGATGAAAATTAAGCTTACAATCCAAATAGAAGTTACGAATCAAAACAAATAGAAGTTAACAATCCAAATAGAAGTTAAAATTTCAAACCAAATGAAAATTGGAACTAAACTTCAAAAAGTAAAATTCATTGATCAATTCTTCAAGCTTGAGATGTCAAAGCTTTTAGAGGAGACATTGAACTTGTAGAAGATTAAGCTTGTGTTAAGCCTATATTAGAAACAAAGAAAACATATTAAGAGCTGGAAGAATTAAAGTTAAAAAACCATTTAATAACAAATTTACTAAAAAAGTTAAAAGCATATCTTACTTGTTTCCAATTTTTTCATTTCCTTGTAAAATTGAAGCATATCTTCCGTTGGTTCCTTGTAGTAGTTTATTTCATCCACCTCTAAGCCAATCACTAGTACACACTAGTGCATCTTCCATTTTAGGAGTTAAGGATGCCTTAAAAGGGTCTACAACCCTCATTCCTAGGCTAAATGCATTTTCACTAGCAACGGTATAAGTGGGGATTGCAAGGATATCATTGGCTATTTGTGAAAGAATTGGGAACTCTTTTGTGTTTGATTTCCACCAACTCAAGAGATCAAAGTCACCAACAACAATGCTAATATAAATATAGTATTATTTTCAAATTATTGAAATATTATAAATATGTGTTACATAATTATATATTATATAATTTATATATTATATATTATATTATATTTTCGGTACAGTATGGTAATATTGTGGTAATGGTATTCATTACCAATACCGTACCATGAAATTTCAGTACGGTATAATATCGTACCATTACCGATTGGCACAAAAAATTTGATAAAATCGTATGGCACCGTTGGCAATTCGGTTGACACGGTAATTTGGCAAAAAAAATCCACCCCTAGCTAAGACCTTCTAGCGAAAGTTTTAGTTGACGCAAGTCCCGATTAATTCCATTAAACACAATCCTTGTTGCTAACAAACATGGAACTGTACTAACTATTAGTTTAGTCAAGTCCAGTAAAGACTAGTGAAGAGAAACGAACACACCCTAAACATTTTTGGCTCCTGGTTTTTATCTTCACAAGTCATTTTCTTCTTCTTTTTGATGAACAATTTGTCGGACGATTTGAGAGGAAATGGATAACATTCTCCTGAATATTACATCGGATTTTTTTGTACGTTAGTTTTTGTTTTTAGTTTTGCAGGAGGATTTTTATCCAATAAGACAGAGAGAGTTACAGGAAATTGTTTGTTATATATATACACCCGTATCTTTTTCCCTACCACCGGTGGCTACTTTTTAGTTGTCTTATCACAAACAAGTTTTTCTAAGAAATTGGTTTTTAATCTAACAGTTTTGGGATCGGATCATTGTCCAATTCTTGTAACCTAAGAACCACAGGTTGGGAGAGGGAAAAAAAATTTCAAATTTGAAGCTTTTTGGTCTAAAGAGGAAGAATGCAAGGAAATTATAAAGAATTGTTGGAATGTTGATTATGAGGGCAGTTGGTTAATTAAATGGCATAAAAAGCTCAATGTTTGCCGTGAGAACTTAAGGGAGTGGAGCAAAAGGAAATTCAAGGGTAAAAGAGAAGAAATTGATGAAATGGTTCGAAAACTGGATGAGTTTTGGGGGTATGTGGAAATTCAAGGGTAAAAGAGAAGAAATTGATGAACTGGTTCAAAAACTGGATGAGTTTTGAGGGTGTATTATTCACACACTCCATTTTACTTCTCACACACCCCTTGATAATTTATGTTCGTTGATATTCTTCAATTCATCCGATTTGACGGCCGAAAATTAAAAAGGTGTGTGAAAAGTAAAATAGGATGTGTGGATATCACACCCTTTTCAGAAATATTGGGGCGAAAATACTAAGCAAATTAATTTCTTATTTGTTCAAATTGACAGATTAAGGGTCCATGAGAAGAAATTTTGGCAACAAAGGTCAAGAATCAAGTGGCTGCAGGCAGGAGATGCTAATACGGTGTTCTTCCATCAATCAACTTTGCAGAGAAGATGGCAAAACAAAGTCGTTAAGATAAAGAATGGCATCGGAGAATGGATGGAAACCCCTAACCAAATCAAGAGAACTGTGGAGGACTACTTCAAAAGCTTGTTTACTACTCAGAGGTGGCAGGAGTGGGGGACAATTCTAGAATGTGTTGAGCCATATGCTACAAATGAAATGAACTCAAGCCTTATTTGTCCGATTACAGATCAAGAAATCATGGAGGCTGTATTCCAAATGGGAGGTCTTAAAGCGCCGGGGCCAGATTGATTTCAAGGAGTTTTCTATCGATCATATTGGGGAAACATTAACGAAGAAATTCGAGGAATGACTAAGGAGTTCGTGAATGGAACATTATATCCCAAAAAGGTAAATTCCACTAACATAGTCTTGATACCAAAAATTCAAAATCCAGAGACTGCGGATCAATACAGGCTAATTAGTTTATGCAATTACTCATATATGGTGTTATCAAAAGTGCTTGCCAACCGATTGAGACCCTTGTTGCCGAAACTGATATCTCCGATGCAAAACACTTTTGTTTCCGGAAGGCATATCAGGACAATATCCTTGTAGCCCATGAAACTTAGAAAAACGAGAAAGAAATGTGAGTTTGGGATTAAGCTAGATATGAGCAAGACGCATGACCGCATTGAATGGGATTTTTTGGAGGTGGTAATGGTAAAAATGGACCTCCACAGTCTCTGAATAAATATTATGATGAACTGTGTAAAATTAATAGACTTTGCTGTTATAATAAATGGGCAACCAGGTCGAAAGTTCAAACCATCTCGTGGCTTGAGACAAGGAGATCTTCTATCGCCCTATCTTTTTCTGCTTGTAAGCGAGCGAGGTTTTATCAATGTTAATTAAAAATGTTGTTGGTTCTCTTCTGGCATCCTCCGGATATGGTGGAGTCTCTCTTGCAGGTTTTTTCTGAGACTTTTATTGCTATTCTTTTAGGCTCTTCTAGAAAGTTTTGGGTTTTAGTGGTTTGGGAAATTGGTCACTCCGTAATCAGAGATTTGAAAGAAAAGCTGCCCCTTTAGATTTCGCCAAGTGTTGGCTACTAACTCGATTTCGTGAAACAGCTCGTGTGTTTCGTGCATAGTTGTCTGTCCTCAACTGTGCTTCCTATTTACTTAGGTTTGGACATCTCCCCGATTTCCATCGTTGCCCTCTCATTCATTTTTGTGATTTGGTGCCTATCGCAATCTGGATGCGTTAAGGTGAATATATATGGTTCTTGAGCAAATGGTCGTGCTAGTTTTGGTGGGATTTTTTGTAATTTGGATGAACATGTTGTTACGCCCCGATTCCGACATACGTCCAAAATCGACACATGACGTTAGCATATTCCTGTTTATTTATCATGTCTCATCTTCGAGACAAGACAAAAAAAAAAAAAATCAATGATTTAACCACGCAGTCATTTCCTTTATTTCATGGCTACATTTAACCTTTGCATTAGACTGCCTACGTACCCTAAGAAGGGATCAAGCCATTCGTAGTTCATCATTCACT
>JAOTRO020170816.1:0-12363 GCA_028566515.2 Pyracantha coccinea | reverse complement strand
GGAAATGAGTTAAACAAGCAAGTTTCAAGGTGTTTTTCCTCCGTTCGATCTGGTTGGAGATTTTGTATAACGGGCACTGGATTCATATTTGTAGCTTAGTTTATCAATCTAGTTTTGTTCGGGACAATGTTAGCTACTCTGTTTGAATTCCTTCGATTTTATGCATGCGGCATGGGGCTGTGTAATAGTTTGGTTATTTTTTTTCTGTCATTTGAAAACGATGATGCATTTCTCTGATCATGTTAGGGCTCATTTGTTTAAATTGCTGCTTGTTATGATTTGGTAAATTCTTTTGCATCATCATGTTACGATTTTCAGAGGCATATGTGTTTTGTTTTGTGAAACCAGTTGTTGCTAGGTTGGTTTCGTGCTGCTGCTTAAGCTTATTTCCTCCGGTCTCAGTTTTTCTTTGGGTCGAAAGATAGGGCTTTATGATGTACGTTAAAATTATTAATCCTTGCTGACAACAATATATGTTATGTCGCGTTAGAATGCTCCTTCTACTCTTGCCAGGTTAATGCTACAGGTACCACGTTTGTATGGCCCTTGTATTATTACTTGTTTATAATTTTTTTGGGTAAATCCTCAATATTTGTGTCACTTTTTAGTCGGGAAAGAATGTTTCTAGCAACTTAAATTTTAGTCGAATAACATACGCTCACCATTCTATCTTTTCTTTTTCTCCTATTTCGTTCACAATTTGTTTGGAACTTAACTTTGAGTTAGAAAAAGGCAAATTTACTCGAAGAATGTTTCATACGAAGTTGGCGCACAATCAAGTGTCGATTTTTGTTTTTTTGTTTTTTTGTTTTTTTGTTTTGGTAAAACAATTAAATGTCGATAGACTGTAGGATTCAAACACTCAACTCAAAAATCAAAGCGAGAATCAGGTCGTTGTGAAAGTGATTCTACATTGTCACGAGCATACATTCTACAACTAGAGTGTCGTAAGGATACATTCCACAGATACCCATAGGGTTATACTTTCAATTGTAGGTAAAAAAAATATTTCACCATCAGATGCGTTATATGATTTTTTTTTTTCCTTTTTAATACAAGCAATATCTACAATAAATATTTGTAAACTCGAAAATTTTGTAACAAATGAAATGAGAACACGTGTACAAAGTAGATTTGTATTAATGAATTAGTAGGGTTGTAATCTCTAGTTACAACTTTCCTCTTATTCAGTCTTCAAATTTGATGTAGATGCGTAGGTTGTTGATCCAAGGGTCGCAATGACTTGATCTCAGACGAACGATTGAGCGATTGATTCAAGTTTTGAGCTTGAAACGATGCATGGATAGTCTTTGCCTCTAGGTTTGTGTATGACCTGCTAAAAAGGTGATGTTGATGTAAGATTTTGTTGATTCAAGGGTCTTAGCGACTTGATCTTGAATCGAACGTCGTTACAAGTTTTAAGCTTGCAACAAAATCTTAGAGGAATCGGTACAAGTGCTTATTGATTCTTCAAGTGAATGCTTTGGCTTGGTCGAAAGAAAGCTTTGGCTTTGGTTGTACGTTCTTCAAAGGGAGCTTTGCCAGCGTATTAGTCTTCAAAGATTTGGCAAAGGTTCTCCTTTTGTGAGAATTTTGGCCCTTTTATGTAGAAATTGTCCACCTTTATGCTTTTCTGAGGACCTTGTAGTTATAGACTTCTCAAAGCTTGCCTTTAGATGAATTTGGCTTTGATTTGTGTCTTGATTCCTCCATGGGAGAACTTAGGCATGTTTTGTGTCTTAATTTCAGCCACTTTGCCTTACCTTGGCCGAATTTTAGGTAGGGATGGGCAAAATACCCGCGGTTATGGGTAACCGTGGTTACCCGTCCTTTTTAAACTTCACGGTTACAGTTATGGGTAACCGTTTAGATAAATAAAGGGTTATGGGTATAACCGTTTACCCGTGAAATTTAAATGGGTGGTTATGTGTATTAACCGCGATTATAAACGGGTAACCGTTTACCCATTTATTTTATATATGTAAAATTAACACAAACCATGTTTTCTATCGGAAAAAAACTTAGATCAATGCTATTGACTATAAGGGTGGGAAAAAATACTGAAAATTCCAAACTGAATTGAAAAAATCTCGAAACCGAATAAAAAAAATCCCAAAAATTTCGGTACCCAATCACTAACCGATCCCAAAATTTATGTACCCAATCACATTAGCTCGTAGACATAACACACAAATGAAAGAGTTTTTAAGAAAAAAAATATAGAAGACTCACCAAAGCATCAAGATCTGTTGCCAAGCATTTCCTAGCTCTTTCAACATACTCGTGCTTCATCATACTGTGTCTGGAAACAACAGGAAACAAAATAAAATAGGTCAAATACAATAAGAAATAAAAGAATGTTCCCAAAGTCTTTAAATTTCTGTCTCGAAAAATTTCGGTTTGGGATTCAGTATACTAGTTTCGGTTCGGTATCTCATACCAAACCAGCCCCAATTGACTATAGTGCATGATTTATATAGCTAATTATAATATAATGTAGCTCATTATATATATATATATATTATGTTAATACTTTACATTATGGGTCAAATAACCCAAGAATACTGTCTTCTAAACAGTTTTCGTAACCCAATAATACTTAACAAATATTATATTACCTTCATTGGTAACAGTTAAAAATATCGTTCATAAACTATTATTTCAATTATTGGAATGGTACAAGGACTTAAAAAAATTAAAATATGGAAATGTATGATGAATGGTAAGCGGTGTTTAATTGTAAAAAAAATAAAAAAATAAAAAAATTAATTATGACAATTTTTTTATTTATTTTCAAGTTGTTAAAAAACATGTAGACGGGTGAAAATGGGTAGTGGTAAAAAGAAAGATAAACAGGTTAAAAAGGGTAAATGGGTATTAAACGGTAATGGTTAAATGGGTATGCGGTTATGGGTATGGTTAACCGTTTATAAACGGTTATGGATATGGGTATAACCATTTAGGCAATTACCCAACGGGTAAATGGTTATGCGGGTATGAGCATAAACAGTTATGGGTAAAAAACCGCGGTTACAGCCCCCCGCGCCATAACCGTTGCCCATCCCTAATTCTAGGGATTTCTTGTCTATTTTGTGAGCAATCTTCAATTCTTGCTTGTTTTATGAAGATGCCTTCGTTTTCTTTCCGGTTTTAGGAACAATTTGGGCCCCTTGCTGATTTTAAGGAGAGATTACCCCTTTTTTGCCGAATTTTGGGGAAGTTTTGAGCTTCCTTTGCTTGATTTGTGCTACATGTCATTGATGACTTGTCCATTTGTGATGAGTCATATGCCATGTGGATCTTTGTGATGCAGCATTTGCATGCAACGAAATTTACATGTCTACAAATGCCCCCACTTCAAGGCGTGTTGTAGGCATGTGCTTGTCGCATGTAGGAAACGTGTTTTGAAGTTCTGCAATGTAAATGTTCTAACTTAAGGGTTGTCGAGACTTGATCTTGAATTGAAGTGATGAATTTCGTTAACAGCTATTGAGGCATATTTCTCGGATGAAACATTTCTTCAAGGGCCATAGAGGCTTGATCTTGAATGAAATGAAAATTATCTTCAAGGGCCATAGAGATTTGATCTTGAGTGAAAATGAAATTTTTCTTCAAGGGGCGTAGAGGCTTGATCTTGAAAGAAATTTTGGAAATGGATAAATCGGCACATACTTATTGTACGTATTGATTTTCCATAATTTTGACAAAATACATTTGGTGTATTTTGAGACTTAGATGTTTTTTCCTAGTGGTTGTGGAGAAAAATGTTTTTCCTTGCTTAGTAGGAACCTTCCTTTAAAGTTTTGGTAAGATTTAATGCTTGTCCTTGGGTAAGTAGGATGTACATTTTTTTTCTTTCCTTTTCTTTTTCCACGGCAAGAGGGAAATTTTTTTCTCCTTGTTTTGGGAAAATTGAAGACTTATCCTTGCCTTGGAGGGATTGCCTTTTGTATTTTGGCAAGGAAAGGTACCTTCCCTTGATGTTTTGAAAATTTTGAAGCCCTTTCCTTTTTTTTTTTTTTTTTTTTGTTTTCCTTTTCTTTTCTTTGCTAATTTTTGTTGCAAAAAACAGCATGTTTCCCTCCTTGTTGTCGATTTCACCTTACCCTTTTTTTTCTTGGAATTTGCTTCCTTCTTTTGTTTGGAATGTGCTTCCTTGTTTTGATTTTCCTTTTGCTATTTAGGTATGTATTCTCCTTCTAGCATTAGGAAGCAATTGACCCTTATTTATAGGACAATAGGGTGTGTGTTTTTGTCACAAATCATCCTTGTCGTGCAGTGCTTGCTGCTGTTTGCCGTGCCTTTTGTTGCTATTTGTCGTGCTTTTGTTAATTCTTGGTGCTGCTGTGTGTTGTGTTTGGAGCTTGTTGCGGTGCGTCACTTTTTACTGTGTAGTGCTATGCAAAAGACTGCAGCGGGGTTGCGCTGTGCAGTGCAAGAAATTGCTGCAGGGTTGCATAATGTGATTGGGTAGCATTTTGGTTTTCTTTGCTACTATAGCGTGCTTTGAAGGACTGTCTTGTAGCTACCTTCTTTGCCGTGCTACTCAAGCTTTATGGCTGTGTTTCTTTTCGTTTGTTGTGACTTTGTCATCGTCATTCTTCAACGCTCACGAGCTTTGTATCGTATGTCTATTGTTTTAGAGAAGCTATTTTTTTTTCTTCTTACTGTCCCACCTTATGCTTATGTTGTCTTTTTTTTTTTTTTTTTTTTTTTTTTTACAGCCATAGTACTTTTCAAGTGCTTTAAGAGCAATACCATCACTATTCCTGTGCAAGGGAAGGCGATTCACAAGATAGGGGAACGGCATTGAAACTTTATGTGTCGTTGACTAGCCCTAAGGCACTTGCTCTTCCTGCAAAAGACAACTCGATGCATATCAAGTCGTGGTCTTCTGAAGTATCTTGGAAAGTGATAGATTTTGGTCAACCCAATACGAAGAAGAAGGCATGTACGTTGAGGATTCTTATCTTGAATCTTTCGCACCATGTTCGTGACAATTCATTGGCTTCGTTTGAGCTTCTTGGTGATCACATCCATAATGGAGCTATGACTTGGAATGGCATATTGTCTACTACTGGAAAAACCTTCTTTGCTGAGTTTTATTGGGAGTGGCTTGAAGATGTCTTAAGCCGATCCAAAGATGTGCTTACCAACGTGGGTCTTTATCACGCTGTGTATGCATCTTTGTTTAGTTATGATCGTCATCCTTCTGTCCTTCGTGCGTTCTTTGAGCATTGGTGTTCAGTGACCAACACACTTCACATGGCAGAAGGGGAAATGTCGATTTCACTTTGGGATCTCTATAAGATAGAAGGCTTGTCGATCTAAGGTAAGTTTTACGACGAGGTTGTTCCTAGCATGGAAAAATTTTCTCATCGCAATAACTGAGGATTGCATGCGAGTTGCTGCTATTTGTTTTAGGTGTATCATAAGCTTTCCATGAGGCTCAAGGTAAGTCAGGCGTGAAGATATCTTCATGGATCCAATTTTGGTATTGGGATGCCATGAAGTACAAAAAGCCTTTGAAGAAAAATGGCCGCAACAAGGCCACTAAGCCAATAGGAGACTCAGACCCGTCAGGTGCCATTGGTTCAGCTAGGCGCCATGCCTTTACCGAGTTGAAAGCATTTGAGGATATTGGCATAGCATTAGAGCACGTGGAAGAATCTTACCTAGTTGTTTTCTTAGCTTGTTGGCTTTGTAAGTTTGTTGTCCCCAAAGACAACGTCAACTTTATCCGCCGTGAAGTCTTCAAAGTGGCTAGCAAGATGGCTGCAGGTGAATCTTTCAACCTTGCTATTTCGGTCTTAGCCAATATTTATGATGGCTTGAGTGTTGTTTCGAAGATTGTGCTGCAGTACTTCCCTACCACTATGTGTATGGTTGCTTGGGTGAGTACTTTGGCACTCATTTTTCTTCGTTGACTTTAGACAAGTCGAGGCCTCCTTCTTAACTTCGGCTAAGCTGGGGTCTTTGATGAAAAAGAATTATGGCGTGCTTTCTGCAAAGAGCCTTGATGATTTGCAGGCGTGAGCGTTGTTTAGAAGCTGTGACGATTTGAGGATGGACCATTTGGAAAAAGTTGGCTCGTTGAGGTGAGGCCTCATAGATGATTCACATCTTCGTTTCTCAGACTTGTCTTATCTCACAAGTCTTCGCTCAGGGTATGTTTCTTTGGGGCAAGGATACCGATGTATTGTTCAGCTGTATAGTCCTCACCGTATCAGCAGGTATTTGGTTTTGTCCAACATGTGCATGTCAAGCTAAAGGAAAATGCAGGAAAATGCATGGTCAGAATCCTTGCAAGCTATGTATATGTATTAGGAGTCTTGTACCTGTGCATGTACAAATGCTTCTATCACCCTGCCGACCAAGGATAAGTTCAAAAGTAATCCAGTGACCTATGCTTATGTAAACTAGTGGTCAAAGATACTTCGTGAAAACTTGGGGATGGCAAGTGACACCAATTCTTCTCATTCACGTAATGATGCGCCGATAGAGGGTTGTTCTGCGATTCCTAAGCAACTGGCACCTTTTGATTGTTCGAGTGTAGCTCATTTACAAGATGGACCTGCAGCTTTGGCTTCTCAATGCCTGTGCTTGTCTTCTCAACATTCGAATGCTTCTGTAAAGGCGGGTGATCGCACAAAGATGAACTTGTTTTGTGGCAACGTCAACAAGCTTTGAACAAGTGACCGCTTGAAGGCGCTCAGAATGACAGGGACGTTAATTTTCATCATAGGAAAAAGAAAGTGTTTAGACCTCCTCAGTTTGACGCCCGTGTGTCAGTTGAGAAAGATGTATGTATTTCCTTCTTTTTTGTGATTTCTTCTGCTTTTATTGGCGCATGTCTTGTTTCAAATATATTTCTTTGTCTTTTTTAGGCTGGGCCCTCTTGTTCTTTTGATTTGGTGAACATAGGCGTTCATTCTTTACGGAGATGTTATTTGGAGGTAACCTACCTACAGACAAGGAGATTGGGGATCCGCTTGGTACAGAGCTTGCCACAAATCCGCTAAGTTGCCCAAGTTTGCTGTGTGTAGGTGTAGGTATGTAAGAGCTTGTCATGCGTCTAACACCTTTGCTAGCTAGCTCCGAGATCTCTCTTAGAGGGCCGAAACTTAGTGGCACTGAGCAACTTATCCATTGCATCAACCTTCGAGCGACTATGGATATCAAGAGCCACATTGAGAAGAGGATTTCAAAGTCCGCACTAGAGGACCTTGCGTTGCTCAAGGAAGACTTGTCGAAGCTTATTTCTGCGATCGATAACCTTAATTTTGATTCCTTACTCTTGAGAGTCAAGATTGCCGAACTTATGGCTACCTCAACTGAGTATTCTTCTTTGCATGTTGTTTCTTGAAGAAGATGAATCCAGAGGTTAGAGCTCAGTAACTTGTGGCAATAGACTTATCAATTGCCCAAGTTCGGTCTACTCAGCAAGCTGCTTCGGAAGGTTATCAAGTCACAAAGACTTCTTTGGCTTCCTTCCAGGCATGTCTAGAAGCATTGGCACGAGAGCAATAGCAGTTGGAAATCGAAGCATCACGACTTCAAGGTGTTCTCTCGGAGTAGGAAGCTACACTTTCTCAGCATCAAGATGAGATTTTATGCCTAGAGCAAGAGAAAGGTGCGGGCATGGAAGTGCCCACCTTGTCTCCCACCAATGTAGAGACTTTGAAGACTTTGGAAGGCTTGCTTGAAGATCGTCACCATAGTTTTAGGGATATAGCTTTCAAGTAGTGTCTTCCATTTTTTGTACTTTAGGACTTCTTTGTTTTTGCTGTTTTCGTAAGAAGGCTTTGTAGCCAAATTCTTCCTTTAAAGAAATAAAGTATTCACATTTTGAATTTGCTCTTTATGCTTCAAAGTGTTTTTGTTTTTGTTGATGATGTGACTGTACTTGAAAATTTGAAGTTTCAAGTTGCCTACGTATCCTCGGTTGAGGAGGGATGAAGTCATGACGTAGTTCAAATGAGTGATGAATTTTCTTTATGGTTGTTTTTCCGTACACAATTTATGCTCTTGTGGATCAGGAGTGTTGAGTGTCGGCTTTTAAGCTCGTGCGAACAAGGAGCATTGAGTGTCGCCTTTTAAGCTCATGCGAACAATGAGCATTGAGTGTCGCATTTTAAGCTCGTGTGAACAAGGAGGATTGTGCCATGTGTAGTTTAGGCTCATGCAAGTGAAGAGCTTTGTGCCGTGTGCAGTTTAGGCTCATGTAGGCGATGAGCATTTGTTTATTTGGTTTAGAGGTAGTAGCGTTTCAAGAATCTACCGTTGATGGGGCCAATCTTCAAGTCGTCTTTTGCCATGATTAGGTAGGCACTGTTGGTGTAAACCTCTTGTATTACATAAGGTCCATCCCACTTTGATGTGAACTTGCTTTTTGCCTTGTGAGTTGTGATGATAGGCCTTCGTAATGCCAAGACAAGATCTCCAGCTTGGAAAAACCTTAGGCGGACCTTCTTGTTGAATGCCTTGGATAGCCGTGCTTGGTAGCATTCCAAGTATTGTTGAGCTTTGAGCCTTCTTTCATCCAGTGCTTCCAACTCTTGAAGTCGTAGCTTTTCATTTTCCTCTTCAGTCATGCCTTCTTGTATAGCCATCCTTAGTGATTGGATTTGACTTTCAAGTGGCAGAACAGTTTCCATGTCATATACGAGAGAATAAGGCGTAACTTGGGTAGAAGTTATATGTGTCGTCCTCTATACCAAGAGTGCTTCACTTATTTTTTTCATGCCAGTCTCTCTTTGTTTGGCCGATTACCTTATTCAGGAGGTTACATATTGTTTTGTTGAATTCTTCTGCGAGACCGTTGATCGGCGCATGATACATGGAAGACTTGTGCTGCTTAAACTTGTATTTCTCGCAGAGATCGTCTATGAGTTGATTGGAGAATTATTTCCCGTTGTCGGTGATGATGTAGCGAGGCACACCATATCAGTGATGATATGCTCCTTGAGATCGTCAAATGCGGCTTGCCTCTCATCCTCGAGTTGTGGTGGTGCGTCAGTGACGTCTTCCTCTGGGATTTTGCCTTCTTTGTTTTCTTTGATCGTGATATCGAAGACGTCTTAGACCTGCGCTTCAGTGCCATCCTCCTGAACTTGTTGGCATGAAGATTGGCTAGTGTAGACAATGATGCGTCTCTTTACCTTCAGTTGTCCTTTGGTGTCAACCTCCAAGGTTGCTTGGTGCTTCATCCTTGAAGAAATCGAGCTTTGAACATTGTTTTTTTCTGCTAGACCATCAAGTTTTTCTTCTTTGGGCGTCGTCTTCCTCTTTCTAGAAGGTTTCTTCAAGTCTTTCCAAGGCCGACCATCGTGGAGGAAAACTAGCCGTGTTGCTTTGCCTCTTAGGTTTGGACAACCTTTTGAAAACAGAGCTTTGGGGTGTTGGCGTGTTAAGCCTTTTGAAAACAGAGGTTCGGTCTTGACCACCAATGTGATCAAGTGCCAAAATTCTGGGTTTTGAATGATTCAGCCTATCAAAGTATGATGTTCGAGGGGCGGGTTTAGGCTCTTCTTGATCTTGTTCAATTTGCTTGAAATCTTCATGGGTGTATTTGGTGTGAAGCCAAGTCCAGCTTTGTTGTTGTCAACTCCGTAACCATGCTCTTTCAACTTCTTTTGAGTGTCGTTGACGGTGTTTGCATTATTCTTTCCAAGATTTAAAGATGAGGCGAAATCGTATCCAGCCCTTGACATGAGGTTGTATGCGTTTGGGTCGAAATCTTTTTCGATCTTCTTGGTTGGAAGAGAGCTTTGTTCCACTCCTTTGGCAGAGGTTTTATGAAACCTTGTTGTGGTTTTGAAACTTTAGCATTGCCTAGCTGTTTCAGTGGTAAAACTGCATTTGTCTACATCGTCCTTGTGCTATGTGTCGGCTTTGCTTGTTCCATTTTTGAATTAGGATTGCCCATTTTTTCTTCTCGACATGAGATGTATTGGAAGATGGGTGTGTTTGATCCTTTTGAAGGCGTAACACTCCCTTTGTTTATTGTGGGTTTGGCAGGCTCATCGTCATTTTTGCCTGAAGATGGCATGACTTCCCTTTCTTGCTTCTTGGGCACGGCTTGCCACTCCTTCTTTTTGGGTGTGGCTTTGCCTGTGGATTTGATCTCCTTTGGAAAAGCTTCGGGTACCATATCTTCATCCATGTAGAACTTAGTGTCCGTAAAGTGTGATTCAGCTTGGCTTGGTGTCGCCTTGTATCACCTTCACCCCTTCACGGTAGAACTTTAGGCATTGGTGAAGGGTGGACAGCTTTACTCCATTCTCTGGTTCCAAGGACTTCCTAAGAGTAAATTGTGGGTAGTTCTTGCATCAATCATGTGAGCGTGCTTGGCTTGTGTGTGCCAATTGTCATCTCGACTAGGATCATGCCCATCGCTCTTTGTCCTCCTTAGTTAAAACCTTGGATTAGCAAACGGCTTCGGGATAGTTCATCCACCTTGATGCCAATTGTGGTCATTGTTGACTTTGGCATGATTTTTATGGCCTATCCACCATCCATAAGCATGCGATTGATTTTGTTCTCTCTTATGTACCCAGAGACAAAGAGAATACGGTTGTGAGGCTTTGACCCTAGCAGCAAGTCTTCGTCAGTGAAGTTGAAAGTGTCATGGGTGGCACAACATATGGCATATTCATGTGGTTGAAGCTTCAAGCCTTCGTCCTTGCTTTCTTGCACCTCGTGGTCTTCTGGATTCGCCAAGATCGCTACTACTACTTTTCACATCTCCTTAGGCAATTGTAGTGCCTCCTTGATGCTAAAGTGTGTCGGCAGGCTTTCTTTGGGCGTGGAAGTTTTCTCTTCCTCAATGGTAATAGCTTTCCCTTTCGAGGGCTCTTCTATCTCTATTTCAACCATGTGGCAGGCAACAATAGTGCACTATCAGAAGAAGTCATTTGGGAAGTACTCGTGCAAGGAGACGGGAATGTGTGGCTCTTGCTCCATAGGTTCCCCAACGTACGTTGGCTTAGCAACTTTTACGTTTCTTTTGGGTTTCTTATTGTTCCGGCGATGGTGCTTTCTTCCTTGTTCCACCTTTGGCCGTGTGGCTTGTGGTCTTGGCTTCCTTGTAGGTGCATCTTGGTTGCTTTCCCCCAGCGATGGTTGTGCAGAAAGTGCCATGTAGCTTGAGCATGGACGGGAGTGGTCAGGCGTCACTTGGAGAGGCATGGGATCTAAGGAGCCAAACTCAATCGTAGTAGTATGTGTTGCAGCCGTGTCTTCAAGGTTAAGTTCGATTTCCCCTTGTTATGCTAGCTTCATGATAAGCTCCCTAAAGACGAAGCACTTGCCAACAGGATGCTCACGATACGATGGTACTTACAGTACCTAGGATTGTTAACACGATTCATCTCTTCGGGGCGCTTGCATTCAGGTAGCTCGATCACCTTATTTTCTAGCAAGTCGTCTAGCATTGCAGCCACGTTAGAGTCCGAAAAAAGGGTACGTCTTCTGCTTAAGTTCCCTCAAGGTGTTTTTGTACCTGTCTTGGGTGCGAGAAGGCTCACCTTTTTTCATCTCATTCGCTTTGTTTTTGGAGGAGATCTTGACGGGTGTGGATAAGGGCATGATGAGGGTATAGTTGATGGTAAAAGCTTCCTTAGCAGGCTTCATCCTAGTCCTGTCCACCTTCGGAGTATACACCTTATCCTTCTTGAAGTCGGTGATTGGCTTCTTTTTTTTTTCCATGATTGGCAATACTCAGCTCCATGTTGTGGGATCGAGTTGCCAACTCCTCAAACGTTTTTGGTTTTATGTCTTGGAGGATGTAATGTAACCTCCAGTGCATGCCTTGAACACATATCTCAATAGTGGAGGTTTTAGAAAGCCGATCTTTGCAATCCAGACTTAATGAACACCATTTGTCGATGTAGTCGACGACAGGTTCGTCATTCCACTGCTTCGTACTTGTCAACTCCAACATGCTTACGTGTGCGGCGAGTACTATAGAAGCGGTTGAGGAATTCTCTTTCAAGCTGATCCAAGCTGTTGATAAATTCGGGCTCGAGGTCGGTGTACCAGTCAAAGGCTTTCCCTTTTAGCGAGCATACGAATTGCTTGAGAGGTAATCTCCCTCCGTCCCAGCGTTATTGCAAGTTTCGATGAAATGGGCAATATGTTGTTTGGGATTGCCCTTTCCATTGAATTACATGAATTTTGGCAGGTGATAACCCCTTGGCATCTTCAAACAGTCAATCTTCTTAGAGTAGGGCTTTGAATACAACATAGAATCATGTAAGCTTCCTTCATATTGCGCCTTGATGGTGCTAGTGATCATCTCTTATAACTACTGGATAGAGAAAGATCCATGAGCACCATTGCTTGGTCCAGCTTCTCCTCGGT
>JAOTRO020170797.1:0-12364 GCA_028566515.2 Pyracantha coccinea | reverse complement strand
TCCTAAGATCAAGCCCCGACGGCCCTCTGGATCAACAACCCATCAACAAATCCATACCTTACGAAGATAGAATCAGAGGATCAAATTCGAGAGAGATTGTAACCCTAACAGAAAATCAATACAAATATTACTTTGTACACGTGTTCTTGTCACGTTCATTGTAGGAATTTCCGTGTTTACACATGTCATCCTGTAAAATGTTTTCATAAAAAGACTTATAATAGTGCTAATCATTAAATATAGAGTTTCAAATAAAAAAGTAAAAACTAAATTACAGGATTTTAATCAAACAACCCAATTGCTTCTTCTTCTTTTTCATTTGTGCAATTTGCAAGTTTTCGGCTTCATTCACTTGTGTAGAAGAAGGGGCAATATTCTGATAGGCTGCGTTGAGGTGGGAAACCTGCAAGATTTTGGAGATAATATTATTTGAGAGTTGTGCAAATAATATTTGTTTAATACATATTGATTTTTTTTTCTGTGATAATAAATATACTTACATTGATTTGTACGAATTTAATTCTAGGATGTTTGGATTAATGAAGAAAAGTGATGAGCCAATGCTCTTTAAGAAGATATTTTCTATGCAATAAAAAAATAATCAAAAAAGCAAAAAAGAAAAGGAAAAAAAAACGTTAATATATATTGTAAATAGGTTGATATAAGTTGTTAGGAGGAGGTGAGGTTGATTAGTACTATGCCGATCAGTTTTTTATTACCGCCGGACTGGTTAGTATGGCATAATAACTCTCGTGGTGCATATATTGTTAGTAGTGGCTATCCGGTCGCTAAGGAGTTGGTGCAATCCTCCTCGGCGAGTACGTCTACGTCGGAAGAGAGCAATGCATTTTCACCTATCTGGAAGTCCATATGGAGGCCTAAGATTTCCCCTAAGGTAAAAATTTTTACGTGGAAACTTAGTCAGGACATTATTCCGGCTAAAGTTAATTAAGCAAGGAAGGGGGTGCAGCTTGATATGGAGTGTGGAGTGTGGAGTGTGTTCGGGGCATCTCGAAACGGATGGGCATGTGTTCCGGGAGTGTGTGTTTGCGCGGGAAGTGTGGGTGGGGTCTCCGTTAGGGAATGGTATATTACCGAAGCCAAGGATGTTGATGCGGAAGTGGCTTTTATCAGTAGTTGAGACTCAAAAATCAAAGTTTGAACTGGTCTGCATGGTTTTTTGGGGTTTGTGGTTGGCTCGTAATCCTTAGTCTGGGATGGGCAACATGGACAACCTATGGAGGTTGTACAGAAGGTGGTGAGCTGGTATCATGCGTTTTTGGTAGTCCATGATATGTTGATGGTCTCTAGACCAGTTCCTCACCTCAAATGGATGACCCCTATTGATGGGTGGGTTAAAATCAATGTTGATGAAGCCACTTAAGGGATAGGATGAGGTAGTTTATAGAAGCAGGAGCGTGGAGGAAGGAAGGTATTGGGTCAGCTCTTGAAGCGGAGTTTGAGGCTGTCTTGGAAGGGCTTCGGTTGGCGGGGAGGTTGCTGATTAGACGGGTTATTGTAGAGAGTGACTATGTGCTTGCTATTGCTGCTATTAGTAACTTTTCTCGGGATTTGTCTGAGTTTGGTTTGCTAGCGGAGGATGTCAAGTTTGTGGCGGAGCTAGTTTCCCCGGTCCAGTTTGGGCACGTTCCAAGAGTATGTAATGGGGTTGCCCATAGATTAGCTAAGTTTGCCATTTCAATTGGTAATGAATTTGTATGGTTAGAGGATCCTCCTGATCTCATTAAGGACCTCCATATCCAGGATCTTATATAGTGCGTTGATTTTCACTAAAATATCACATTTCCTTCAGGAAAAAAAGAAGAACTACAAATTTGAATTTATAGAATTTAATGTTTGTCTAAATAGTCTGAATAGTTTCCATGACAATTAATTACATGTAACTAAAACATTGTGTTTTAAGAATTGGCTTGGTAACAATCAACCTATGCTTTATAATACATTTATTGTCCCAAGCAACTCTTAATGTCTAAGTGGAGATAACTCAAAATTTTATGATTGGCACATATATAATTTAGCAACTATTCCTTTAATCTTGGATAGAAACTGATAGCTGCTATGCAAATTTTGACAATAAGTTGATGCAAAATTAGTACAAAAGGATGATCCTTAAATCCTATATTATCTCAATTAAGAAATAAATAAATGCAATGATATAAAATAGTATAATGCTTTAATAAAGGATTACAACTTAAGAAGGTATGAAGGAGAAAAGTCCTCGTGAAAGGGGTATAACGTGTGCAGCAAGGGCTAGGGTTAGGGTTTCACACAGTGTGACGGCCCCGGCTTTTCTGTAGTGATCTAAAGGGCTGAGAGGCAAGTTATGATCGGAATTTTGGCAGTTGTTTGTGTAGTTTAGTTTGTTGGGGTTTGTGTCTTGGTAAATGTCTTGGTAAACTTGCGACTTAGGTTTCCAGAGGAGCGACCGAGCATGTAGAATATGGACATGTTGACGATGAAGTTTAGTACGGGTTTATCTTTATCAGAAAAGGAAAAGGGTGGGATTAAGATTGGTAAGAAGGCGGTTGAGGGTGCTTTGCTGGGGTTTGAGTATAGTGTGGTGGCAAAAGTTTTTACACAGAAGGACGTCAATGCCAACAGTTTCATTGACCAATTCACCAATCTATGGCATGGTAGGGAGGGAGTGTCAATTAGGGCGCTGGGTGGAGCAAGGTTCATGGCTCGATTTTTTGGGCGGCAGGATATGAATCGTGTCCTTGAGGCGGAGAAGTTATGGTTGTTTAGGGAGGATTTGGTGCTTGTTATTGATAGAGCTAGTCACAGCCGCTGGGCTGAATCCCTGCATTTGGTTTCTATGTGGGTGCAATTGCATAACGTTCCTCCTTTTAATATGACGGAAGCCGTTGCTTCGGAAATTGGAGGGTTGGTTGGTAAGGTGATTAGGGTGGACAAAGATGATGGGAGAGATTGTATTGGATGATTTCTGCGGGTGAAGATCTCATTTGATGTTCGGGAACCTCTCATGAGGAGTGCCAATGTTGACTTTCCCGATAATGGTAGAAGATGGGTGGATTTTCGATACGAAGGTTTGCCTAGCTATTGTCTCATCTATGGCATGATAGGGCATGTAACGAGACGGTGTGTGGAGGGTCGTGGGGGTGAGGAAGCTTTGGAGGACGCTGTGGAAATGTTATGTGCTTTTAAAAGACTGGATGTAGATGTCGACTTGAGAGGGAATGTACTTTTGAAGAGAGGTGGGGTGCAAGGAGCTTTAAGGGGGAGGACTAGCTCGTCATCCTCATCTAACTGGCGACGACATGGGGGTTCAGAAGGTCGTAGACGCACTCAGGAGGACGAGGAAAAGGAACGTCAGTGGAGGGAAAGAGAGATAGCGTTTGATGCAGGTCTTATTGACTCGGGTAAGACTGTTGCTGGCGATGCTGGGGTAATAATATTGAATAATCCCCCAGATGAGGATGTTGGGAATGGAGATAGTAGTGAGATATTGCAGCCAGGCAATACTTTTGATTTAATATATCTATTAAGGTGGAACATGAGGATTATCTTGGCGGGGTCACGGAGGAGTGGTATAATGTCTCAAGACTCAGATCCCTTTAACTTACTTCCTATAATTTAGGCTGTTTCAAGAGGCGGGGTTAAACGGGGTCGTGAAGATGGAAATGAGGGGTTGGAAGTAAATGAAGAGATGTACCGTGTTACAAAGCAACAGAGGTTTGAGTTGGACCAAGCGGAGGCCACCTGTGAGAGGTCTCTACGATCGCAATGAAAATCATATGTTGAAACTGTCAGGGTATCGGGGGGTACCTGACAGTTGACGATTTATTGGAGCAGAATAGGCTCTACTCCCTCGAGGTTGTGGCTTTATTGGAAACTAAAAACCATAGTAGAAGGTATAGGTATCTAAAGCGACAACTTGGAATGTCTTGCATGCATGCAATTGAGCCGAGAGGAATTGCAGGAGGAATGTGTGTGTTTTGGAGGGATGCTAAGGATGTTGTGTTGGTTAAGTATGGAGAATTTTTCATTGAGGTATTAGTTGAGGATGGGATACGGCATTGTAGGTGGAGACTTGTGATTGTGTATGCAAGTACAAATGATCGTAAAAGAGCTCAACAATTTGGTGTGCTCATGGATCGAATAAATGGCTACCAGGAACCATGCCTTGTGATGGGAGATTTTAATGATTTAATGTTTGAGTCGGAGAAGGAAGGGGGTAATGTGCGGATGGTTGCTAGCATGCGAATCTTCAGAAATTTTGCTACTCAAACAAGGTTGTTGGATTTGGGTTTTGAATGCTATCCGTATACATGGAGAAATAGGCATGAGGAGGGGTTTATTCAGGAAAGGATTGATCGTGCTTTTGCAACAAATGGATGGGTTCAAAGTTATCAGCAAACAGTAGTTAAGCATGTGGTACTTGAAGGATCTGACCATGTTATGCTTGTGCTCTTAACAGAAGTATACCAACCTAAGCGGAAAAAGAGATTCATGTATGACCCCCGTTGGAACTAGGAGGAACAATGTATCAAGGTCGTTCGGTCATGTTGGGGTAGTGGAAGTGGTGTTGCTTCGGAATATCAATTGGTGGATAACCTAAAAAGTGTTAAACATGGGTTCGTGACGTGGAGGAAAAAGGCAGGTCGTAACGAGCAAAGGGATATTTTCCTGTTAAAGGAGATCCTCCGTGTAGAGTACCAAAAGTCGATGTTTGATAGTTCACAGATCAGATCGTTAGAGGTTGAGCTTACATGGGCAGTGAGGATGGAAGAGGTTTATTGGCGTACAAAATCAAGAGTGCAATGGTTACAGGAAGGTGATAAAAATACCAGGTTTTTTCATGCATAAACAATGAAGAGACGATGAAGGAATGCTATTCGAGGGTTAGAGGAAAGTGACGGTACTTGGTCTGCTGATGTGCAAAGGATGTGTGCTATTGCTGTGGGGTATTTCCCGGAGCTATTCACCACAGATCAGCCTGCAAATGTTATGTAAATCATGACTTGTGTGCCGAGTAAGGTTGGTCCAATGGATAATAGGGTGTTGACGGCTCAGGCTACGGATATGGAAATTGAAACTGCTCTTCATCAGATACATCCAACGAAGTCACCGGGTCCCGATGGATTTAATGCAGGGTTCTTCCTGCATCCAACGAAGTCACCAGGTCCCGATGGATTTAATCCTTTTTCCAATCGCGGCGGATGTTGAAGGAGTTAAATCACACTAATATAGTGCTTGTTCCCATGGTGGATAATCCAAAGAAAATGTCTCAATTTAGGCCGATATCGCTCTGCAATGTGATGTATAAAATTATTTCAAAGGTGCTAACGAATCGACTAAAGCGAATTATTTCCAAGGTTATTAGCCAGAACCAATCGGCCTTTGTGGCAGGAAGGCAAATATCTGATAATATTTTGGTGGTTCATGAGTTATTACATTTGATGAAACAAGGTACTAATTTTATGGCATTTAAATTAGACATGGCTAAAGCATATGATAGATTTGAATGGTCGTTTTTAAATGCGATGTTGCATAAGTTGGGTTTTGATGATGTCTTTTGTCAATGGGTGATGGAGTGTGTGCAAACAGTGTCATATAGTGTGATAATTAATGGTGAGGCTATGGGCTATATTAGACCGAGTAGAGGTCTTCGTCAGGGGGATCCATTGTTGCCGTTTCTGTTCCTTATTTGCGCTGAGGGTTTTTCATCTCTAGTTCACAATGAGGAAAGGGTTGATCGTATACGAAGGATCACTGTGAATTCCCATACCGAGCCCATTTCCTATGTCTTCTCTGCGGACGATTCTGTTCTTTTTTGTCGGGCCAATGAGACTGAGGCGCAAAATGTTAAGGGATTGTTGCAGTACTACGCTAAAGGTTCAGGTCAGTTTGTTAATATGGAGAAAAGTTCAATGCATTTTAGTGTGGGATGCTCTATGACTATGAAAGACCGATTATCCCAGGAGTTGGGTATTCGCCAACAAGATGGTTTTGGGAAATTTTTGGGTATTCAAGCGGATTTTGGGGCATCGAAGAAGAAGGTATTCGAAGATGTACGGAATCGTTTGGATGAGAGGATTAATGGATGGGCGGAACAATTTTTTGTCGGTGGCTGGGAAAGAGATATTAATTAAAAGTGTTGCATCGGTGTTACCTATTTATACTATGTCGTGCTTTCAACTTCCAATACAGTTGGCGAAGGAAATTGAGCAGGTCATTGCTCGGTTTTGGTGGCGTGATCAGAAGACTAATAAAGGGTACATTGGGTGGCTTGGAGTAAGATTGCTAAGAAAAAAATCATCAGGAGGGCTTGGGTTTAAGGAAATTATTGCCTTTAATTTAGCTATGCTTGCTAAAGTGGGGTGGCGGATTATTTGTAATCCCGAATCAATGTTGGCTAAAGTGCTCTAGGCAAAATACTATCCATCATCATCCTTTCTTGATGCACCAGTGGGTAGTGGAACTTCATGGGGTTGGAAAGGAATATTGTTGGGAAGGAAAGTATTGAAGGCCGATATTCGTTGCAGGGTGGGGGATGGTAGCAATATTCGTATTTTATCAGATCCATGGTTGCCTACACCAAGAACTTTCAAACCTTTGTCGAGACACCTTGAGATATATGGTGTCTGACATTGTAACCCCCGATAAAAAATGGGATAGGGTGACAATTGAAAGATGTTTTAGTCGGGAGGAAGTTGGAATGATACTTGGCATGCCGTTTAGCCAATATGTTTGCCCTGATCGTCTTATTTGGCATTTCACCAGGCATGGTACGTATTCGGTTAAATCCGGGTACCTTGTTTCTCAAGAGATGAATATTAATGGAGAGTTGGGACATAAGGGGGTTGGGCAGTCAAGTATGAGTGATGCCAAGGAATTGACTGGTGGGCATTATGGCGTTTGGGGGGTTCCTCTAAGCTCTCCCATTTTATTTGGAGGGGGTGTAGAAATATCTTGGCAGTACAAACTAATTTACAAAGACGGGGTATTCGATTAGAGACTACTTGCCCATTATGTGAGGAAGAGGAGGAAACGCAGCTACACTTATTTTTTCGATGTCCGTTTGCGCGGGTATTTTGGTTTGGATCCCCGCTTCAGTTAGATGTTATTAGGGTGGAGGGTGAAAATTTTTTGGAATGTTGGAAATGGCTTTGTAATAAGTATGGCCAAGCGAATGAACTGGACCAACTCATGCGATGGGTGATATGTGGATTGTGGCGAATTTGGAAATGCCGAAATAGTGCAGTGTTTGAGAAGTTAGTAATCCCGCCGTGTGAAGCACTGGAGCTTCTATGTAAACAGGTACGGGAAATTGTTGATAGTGGATGGAGGATTATGCAGTAACGAGTTGACAGGCAGTGTCTTTGGGAGGAGCTTTCAGTTTGGTGGGTAAGACCACCCTTTCGTACTATTAAGGTGAATTGTGATGGGGCTTGGTGCAAGCAAACAAGTGTGGGGGGCTGTGGGTGGGTTGCTAGGGACTTTGCTGGTATCTTTCAAGCCGGTGGTGGTCGGGGAGGACTAATCTGTGGCTCTAGTTTGATGGCGGAAGCGGAAGCATTGAGAATGGCATTGTTGGCGTGCGTGGAGTTGGGATTTGAGGTGGTTCAGGTAGAGACGGATTCGAAGGTGTTGGTAGAAATGCTTAATGGGAGATTGGTTCCGGAGGCGGCTCTGGAGAGTATTTTGTGGGATATGAATTATTTTCGAAGACAATTGAATTCAGTTGAGTTTATGTTTACTCTCTGAGCCTGTAATGGGGCTGCGCATCAAGTGACTTCTTTTGCCATACGTGTGGGGGGTTATCATATGTGGATTGGCTTTGAACCGAAGTGGTTATTTAACACTCTGGCATCTGATGTAAACATTTCAATTCTTCTTTAATAATATTTGATTTTCGACAAAAAAAAAAAAGAACTTTAAATAATAAATAGTAATAAGGGCAAAAATGTAGGAGCTGTGGCAATGTCTTAATTATTTTAAATTGGGTTGCAATGGCAGTATCGTAATTAAATTGAAGGTGGTGCACAACCAATTATTTCTTCATCAATTTTTCAGCAACTGATTCTTCATAAATTAGCTGCTAAATTCAATATAGTACGATAGTGTTACCGCCTCTTGTCTTATGATTCAAAAGAGTTCATTATGTGTTTTTAGATAAAACGAAAAAAAGTTTGTGAGACATTTTTCATTAACTTTTTTTTTGTCAAATAATATATTTTGTTAGATTAAATGTTAGATTAGCCACTGACGAAATTTGTAAGATCCCACATTGCCAGGGATGAGGATCATGTAAGCCTTATATGTATATTCCCATCTCTACCTAGCACGAGATTTTTTGGAAGCTCATTGGCTTCGGGTTCCATCGGAACTCCGAAGTTAAGCAAGTTCGCACGAGAGCAATCCCATGATGGGTGACCCATTGGGAAGTTCTCTTGTGAGTTCTCAAAAACAAAACTGTGAGGGCGTGGTCGGGGCCCAAAACGGAAAATATCGTGCTACGGCGGAGTCAAGCACGGGATGTGATGGGGGCCCGGGTCGGGATGTGACAATTTGGTATCAGAGCCAATCCCTGGCCGGAAGTGTGCTGACGAGGACATCGGGCCCCTAAGAGGGGTGGATTGTAAGATCCCACATCGCCCATGGGTGCCTTATATGTATATTCTCATCTCTACCTAGCACGAGGCCTTTTGGGAGCTCACTGGCTTCTGGTTCCATCGGAACTCCGAATTAAGCGAGTTCGCGCAATCCCATGATGGGTGATCCACTGGGAAGTTCTCGTGTGAGTTCCCATAAACAGAACCGTGAGGGCGTGGTTGAGCCCAAAGCTGACAATATCGTGCTACGGCCGAGTCAAGCCTGAGATGTGATGGGGGCCCGGGCCAAGATGTGACAAAATTTGAATCTATGCCGTCATGCAAGGGCTCAATACTTTTCCACCACTGTTGTAAATGGTCACTTGCCATTTTTCATTAGTTTGCAATATGAATGAAAGAATAAGGATCAAGTACTTTAAACCCCTCAACCTTTTAATGTCATTCCAAATTGGTGTCAACTTTTTTTATCATTCTAACAAGTACCCAACATATTGAAAAGGTCACATCTGTTAATTCCTAGTTAAATATGTTAAATTAACTAGGGGTTACTTTGTTTCCAAAATCAATAGAAGGTCATCATGAAAACATAGTCTTCACCAACTAACGATAATCACCACCCCCAACATCTCATCACTTTCTAACCCAATGCAAAACCACCAACTCTACCCTATAACTCAAGTCGCCAACACCAATAGGTCATGGAGGTTACTGAATGGTATGGACTGCTATGATGTGGCCACCACCATCTTCATAGTTCACAAAGAAGAACTGGAAGCTTTATGAGCCAAGAATCAGTGTATGAGGAAAACACTTAAGCACAAACAAGTTCCTTGAAACCTATCTGAATTCTTAACCCTCTCATTTGTTAGAAGATTGCGCTCCTAATGTAATTTCAATTTGGTCCATTTTTTATTCAATTCAAAACCCGTTTGATCATTGGGTTCCATATTGTATAATTTATGTTTGAAATTTAGATTTTGGAGCAACTCATATTAATGTTAACCATGATATACTGAGTTAGTGGGTTTTGAATATAATTTATGCTTGAAACTTTAATTGGGGCTCAATAGATGTGACATTTTCAATAAGTTGAATATTTATTTGGAATGTTTAAAGAAGTTGAACCCAATTTGAAATGACACTAAAAGATTAGGAAGTTTTAGATACTTAACCCAAAAAATAAAACTAGCCAATTATTTTTATGATGTAGTGATATTTTTTTATTGGTAAGCGAGAAATTTTATGTTCGATGTTCATAAATAGCGACTTTAATACCATATTATTCGCTCACTTTTGAGTGAAAATATATGTATCATTTTTTTTTTTGGAAACAATAATAGAATTCTCTCTCCTCTCTTTTTGCTCTTCTTCACTCATTTCTCATTTGAATGATCGCGATTAAATTACGTTAACATTTTATATTAATTTTTTATTAAGAAAAAGATAAATAAAAAGTGTGAGAGGAGGGAAAGAGGATTCGACTCCAAAAAGAACATATAAAACAACAAAAAATATACCCACACTTTTCTCCAATTATTCCATGCACCAAAACCCCAAAAGGAAAACCCAAACCGTGTGGGAAAGCTCTTCCGCTCTGGTACTAGGACAAATATATAGGGCTCAATTTTGCTAAATCTCCAACAGGATCATCAGCTATGGCGTCTCCTCTTAAACCGACCCGCCGAGCACAAATCACAGTACTTTCTTCCACCTTGCTCTTTTTCGTTTTTATTTTTGTTTTCTGGTCCACAAAGCCGCCAATTCACCACCACGACTTCGTCATCAAAACCCTAAACACTCCGCCAGTTCCCCTCCCTGTTATACCTAGGGATTTGATTGTGTTTGCCTCCCAGAGAGAAACCGACGTGGCAATGCGAATCGCAAAGCCTTTGTTTCTGTCCGAGGGTAAGGACAAAAACATGGTGTTCTCGCCGCTGTCAATCCACGTTATTTTGAGCTTGATCGCGGCTGGTACCAATGGTCCGGCGAGGGACCAGTTGCTCTCTTTTCTCAAGTCCAACTCAACCGACGAACTTAATGCCCTCGCTGCGAATCTGGTTCCATTGATCTTTGTGGACGGATCCGGCAATGGGGGTCCCAGTCTTTCTTTTGCCAATGGACTTTGGGTCGACGAGTCTCTCAATATTAAGCCTTCTTTCAAAGAGGTGGTGGACGTGTTTTACAAGGCAGTTGCAAACAAAGTCGATTTCAAGAACAAGGCGGAAGAGGTGAGAATCGAAGTGAATTCATGGGCCGAAGAGAAGACTGGTGGTCTGATCAAAGATTTTTTTTGCTCCCGGATCAATTGACGATTTAACTAGGCTTGTGTTTTCGAATGCATTGTACTTCAATGGGGATTGGGAGAAGAAGTTTGATGTGTTGAAAACAAAAGAGCATGAATTCTACCTTCTCAGCGGGAGATCAGTTCAGGCACACTTCATGTCCACCGATAGGTGGCAGTATTTGAGGGAGTTTGACGGCTTCAAAGTCTTAGAGCTTCCTTACAGACAAGGTGGTGAAGAAGAAGGCAAGCCCCCTCAGCGGCGTTTCTCCATGTACATTATTCTTCCTGTTGCGAAAGATGGGCTGCCAGCTTTGTTGGACAAAATTTGTTCCGACAATGACTTCTTGAATCAACATCAGCCATACAGTAAAGTTGAAGTGGGGGACTTCAAAATCCCTAGGTTTAAGTTTTCTTCCAACTTTGAAGCGTCCGAAACTCTCAAGGATTTAGGATTTGTGTTACCTTTCACTAGTGGTTTGCCAGAGATGGTTGACTCGCCTCCTGGTGATGTTTTAAAGATGTTTCACAAATCGTGCATTGAAGTTAATGAAGGAGGCACTGAAGCTGCAGTTGTTACTGCGACACAACTTATGGGGAGTTCTCTTGATCTTAATCCTCCTAAAAAGATAGATTTTGTGGCTGATCACCCCTTCATGTTCTTCATCAGAGACGAAATTACTAGAACGGTGTTGGTCATAGGGCAGGTGCTCAATCCGCTCGAGGGGTGATCTATACATCTTGAGTTATATGTAAGTTCACTTAGTACTTGGATGTGGTCTGCATTGCCTGTGAGCTTAATATGAAGACTAAACAGACTATACTTTTATGTTTATTAATTCCCATTCCCAACCTTTTATAACTTGGATCTTGGATGATTTTGAGCAGATATAGTTAGTTTGGGCTAGTTTTGTTCTAATAATTGTCCAAATCGGATCAAACTATGTTTTCGAGCACAGATTGTGCACATGATTCTACTATGCCAGAGGAGCCTGCTTCTAAGGCCAACTTCAAACCCCTTGTCTCGATGGTTGCATTTGTCTCGGTTTAAGTCGACTGTGTGAAATATCTGCAAAACACACGTTATCTAGCACATTAGATTTTTGCTTAATTACTTACTGGTATTAATTACTTGACTAGGTTGGTTTTGAATGTATTTTGGGCTTTTGATTGTTGATGTTCTCCTTCCTTGTTGGATGGAATTCTCGTTTGTCATGATATACTTAACTTTTCTTACCCCTTTTTCTTGGAGTTCTTGTCATCATGGTCGGATTCACATAGGGATCCAAATGATCCTAGTGTCACGGGATGACTCTTTAAGCCTTCCGCCCGTGCGGCACTTAGACTTGAATGCCTCGATGATCAAGCTAAGTAAGCCTTCGTAGCCTCGCTTCCCCGGATTGAATCACAAGAAAGCTAAGATAGCTTGGAGAATGCTAAGATCACTTAGAAGATGGGAGAATGGAAGCTTTGTATTGAAACTTAA
>JAOTRO020170788.1:0-12367 GCA_028566515.2 Pyracantha coccinea | reverse complement strand
GAATCAAATTAGTGTAATATTTTTTTTGAGCTTTTATATTGGGACCCCTCGATGTTGAAATCCTGGATCCGTCATTGCTTGTAATGCATGTAACCATCGATCTATGTACTATAAATAAGATTCTTGGGGATTGTTTATTAACATGAACAACAAAGAGAATACAATGGTAGAGAGCCAAGAGTGATCGAGAGATGTACAACAAGGTTTCCGGGTTTAGCGTAAGGGTTTTCAATAAGTTGTAAACAAGTTGTTATTCTCCGTAGTGCAAGTTGTTTCTCAAAGAGAGATCACACGAAGAGTAGGCAAAGTTCACTGAACTTGACTAATTTTTTTGTGCTTGTGTGTGGCGTGTTTATTTTTCTTATATTTCAAATGGTCCGCAAGTCATTCAGAAAGGAAAATTTTTCTAGCGGCATGCTGGCACAGCTGTGGTAGCTACGTAACAATGGTACTGTAGCAACATAATACCATAATTCTAGGAAGTCCTCTTCCAGAAGATGAAATCTCTTGTGGTGGCTAGTTAAAGCTATCATGTGTAGGAGGGACTACCTTGGAATTTGGAGCATTCCAAAACTTAAATCCAACTAGAAGACAAGTAGTATGATACAATACGCTTAGTTACTTGTTACTTTTCATTTTTATTTTCTTTTTGTAATTTTTATACGGGGTACCTGATAAATCTTGATTTGAATCATTGCATTTTCTTTGGCTCTTATTCTTTATCTGGGAGACGATCCCAAATGAACAAGTATGGAAGCTATAATTGTCAACTGAATCCTTTTAATTTATTCAATTTAATGACCATAAATAAAGAGACGTATGTGAAAAGCTAAACATGACGTGTGAAAATCGCTTTCCTTTTACTTTTGTAATTTTTGGTTTAAGAAATCTAGAACCCTATTTATCTAAGGCTTTAATACAACGTAGGTTTGGAGAACAAAATACTGACACGAATTTATAATGATTTACAAAGTATGGAAACTAGAAATACGAAGTCAACTAACGACCACTAATAAGTTAATTCACAGCTAGAGGTACAAGGATCCAACACAAAAACGTCCTCAACCTCCTCAAGACATACAAGGAGGATCTAGCACCAGCACTCTACATTTTCATACTAACCGAGATCAGAGGAAGCCCTTTGAAAATGAATTGGGAAAGCCTACATACTATGAATGGTAAATGCAAGAAAAAAGAAACATCCGGCCTCACAGTTTAGTTATGAAACCCATGGTATAGCAACAGCCAGACGCTGAATACACAACTCTTTAAATCAATGGTTCGTCTGCTGCTGTAGATACAAGTATATCTAAATTTGATCAGAAACTAACTGAAAGCATGATATACGATACACAAAACAGACCGAACTCGATCAAATTCTCAGTCAGCATCGCCAAGTCCATCACTGCCGTCCCCTCTTTTGGATATAGGTGCAAATTGCGAGCTTGGTTTCTTGGTCTGCGAAGCAATTTCAGCATTTTTTCGCAAGACAGCACCTGGTGATGGGTAAGGCCGCTGTTGGAAAAGGGGACCCTGAAAATATACGAGAAACATAAAAGCATGAAAAACTTATCTAACGGAGTTGATTTCAAATGGTAAAAGCCTTGTATGACAGGCATTTATTAGTGTATGACTCTGTAAAATGGGACAATATTCCCACATGGAAGCGCATCCTCCATGTTGCACAAATATCGTACCCAATACCCATTTAGTAATTTTTTAAGGGTTTTCTAAGTTTACTGAAATGTTTTCCATATACAAGATTAGGAATTACGTCTAGTAGATTACACCAGACAACCTAAACACAACAATTAGCAATAAGTTGAAGAGACCGCCACAAGAACTTCTGCAACTTTTTTCCCATTTTGCCTTTTTTTTCGCGCAAACCATTGAGCTAATCTTCATATATATTTACTGATATATCAAAAGAAAATAAATTAGACAAATTATCAAGGTAAAAGTAATTAGTTTACTGTGGCAGTGGTATCAGCTGCTCGTGGCTGCACTCCTTTGAGGCCTACTACCCTGAAAAAACAGCACCAGATAAATTTTGCAAATTATTAAGCAGAGAGAACAAAATAAAACATGATTGCAGAATACTTCATCAAGTCTGTCGAGCTTACCAGCCACCACGAGGGGCATCTGAATATGCACTGGGGTCCATTGGATCCAATTCATCATCCTCATCGTAAGCCCGTTTCTTACTATCCTTTCTATTTCCTTTTGCCATTGGAGGTTTCCAATTAGGCCTACAAAAAACCAAAACTGAAATCAATCGCTCTATTAAGTTCTAATTGATTGCTTTCAGTGCCTTCCATCTTCTCCAGAGGAAGTCTCATTCTCAGTTTCCATAATCTGTTCTAGCAAAACAAACGAAGAAAGAAAATTGCTCCCAGCTGTAGCCCCAGGTTTAATTTGTGATCATGAAACATAAAAAAGCACAAGCAAACAAGTCCATTAGTGGCTCCATCTTATTAGGGTATCAGCTTAATGGGCTGTCACTACTTAGAAACTAAAACCTATAGAACCATGACAAAATCAAACAAAAAAGTCAATTTGTATAATGTCATTTAGGGTATATTTACATATAAGGAATGGTTTTGCAAGAAATGGGTATCATTCCCATTCATGTCACATATCATGCGTTTACTATAACAACCAAGTGGGTCCCACGTTGGTTTTGGATATGGGCTAGATATGGGCTACCTAAAAAATCAAGTATGAGATAACTAAGAGGGGTTGTTTATTCGCACACATCTCATATCGATTCATGGCTTCTTCAAAAGAAGTAAACATGCCATTATTTCATTATCCTTCAATAGGAATACGAGTCCAACAAGAAGTAAACATGCCATTATTTTATTATCCTTCAATGGGAATAAGATCCAAAGACACCGCTGTGAGACTGCACTTTCATTCTAGGTCAAGTACCTTTCAAGCATTTTATACATACAAAATTCAAGTTTTAATTTCAGAAAAGTGAAAATATATAGATGGTCAATGGTGGATATATAAACACACAACATTGAAAATTCAGTACAGCTTTACTCCATTTCAGGTTATATGAAACTTATGACTTAGTAGTTGAAAGAATGACCAGTTACATAAGAAACCCTATCTCCTTAAAGGACAGGTACCTCTGCGTGGGAGCCTTTCTGTCTGAATCTCCTTTTGTATCTACAGGATTTTGGGTCTGCTGATAATTACTCAAACTAGTCATCATGTACTGGCTTTGTGGAAGATCAAGAACTCTGCAAGTGATAAAATATTCCAGAAGAAAGGGTATCAATGCAAACATGAAGAAAACTTTGTGCATTGAGAACCACAACTAAGGAAGAGAGAGAGGTGTCAAATTATTACAAGAATAAAAAATTGTATGTCAAACAACGACATATGAAATTTTAGTACCAAACATGTAAAATACATACTGGTATAGAAAATTGGAAGTCCACAAAAATATGTTCAACGCTTATTTTATTAAATCGTTAGTACACTTTGTTTCAGTCAAGTACATGCAGTATAAATATATATACTTGGTCTCACAAGGTGGAAAGGATACTGAAGGTTGGAAACCTTTGTTGTTTAGGGAGGCCAAGTTGAGTTGGGCGACCCCAGCTTCTTGTAATGCTTTATTATGTAAAACGTTCAAGATTTTGGAGGAAGGAAGAGGAGTTTGGCATCGGGGAGCTGTGAATTGTGGGACAGAGTTCAATTCAACTCTCTTTTGGGCTTCGATTTCTTCAGATTA
This sequence comes from Pyracantha coccinea, assembly GCA_028566515.2. Taxonomy (NCBI): domain Eukaryota; kingdom Viridiplantae; phylum Streptophyta; class Magnoliopsida; order Rosales; family Rosaceae; genus Pyracantha; species Pyracantha coccinea. Next base: position 8,619 of record JAOTRO020170788.1, on the reverse strand, counting down.
AGCACTTGGCCGTTTCATGCGATTTATTCTGATTGGAATGCTGTGGCCATGTATTTTAGTTTTGTGTATTTTTTCGCTTCTCGTTGTATATTTTGTTTTGAGGGAACACCTTGTTCCCTTAGTTGTAGCTCTCATTTCTCTTCCATTAAAGAAATTAATGAAAGTTGGGTTTCTATAAAAAATTAAAAGTTAAATGAAAATTTGAGTTGGGTTGAGGAGCACTCATCAGGCATGGACTTATTTCACCTAAAACCAAACAGATGTCTAGTGAACATAGCATTCGTCTTACCTTGTACAATGATTGCAGTAGCCCCACATCTGAACAAGTCCTACTCCCCATCCACCGCAACTCAGGCATTTCTTTAGTGTGGACGACTCATCCTTTCCTGCTTGTACCTCAGTTGATTGGCCATCCCAATAAACATTAGCAGGGTTTCCAGAAACCATACTATCAAAATGTTCGGATGCAATCTGCTCTGATGACCCAGGGTATTTCCATTGCGATACTTGTGTCTTTGTATTGTAGTAATACTTGTGACCTGTGTATGAAAATAGTAAAGTTTTTCAATTAAAATGACAAGAAAAAGATTGCAATCATCATGAGTTGCTAATTAAATTTTGCCTCATTAAGATTCATAGCTTTCTTATGATTAATAGCTTTCTTAATGAGACAAAAAGCCAAGACAATCTTTCTACTGTAGTGATACCATTATTTCCAAACACAAGCCAAGATCAAACACCATCATAAAGTAACTGCCTTCTTTTTACTTGCACTAATGGAGCATCCTCCAACTACTTATTAAAGATTAACCGCTTTCTTGTCCTTGAAAGTGTTATATTTTGTTGGCTAGTGCTCCTTGTAAATAATCTGATTCTCGTTCCATGGAAGAGTATTTCTCTTTTCTATAGGCCTTCACCTTTCTTTCTCCAATCCTTTTTGTTCAGAAATTTTAACTGCCTCTTTGTTTTTCTATTTTTCATTTTATTAAAAGCTCTTTTTTCTTCTTTTCTATTTTTACTAAAAACTCTAAGGATCATATAATAGCTACAAAATATAGGAACCAAATCTAAGTACAGTGAGGGACTGGAGAGTGGCACTCTCTCACTCACTCATCAGGTGGACAGTGAAATAAGAGAGCCAAGTGTAATTTACTGAGACTCAAGTGTTATTTACGCATTCATAGTGGATGCCAATGATTCTGTGATACCCCTGAGATGTTCGTGTACCTTGTCAAAAACTACTGCATGTATAGAACATATTTGGCATACCTGTTGTTTCATCCAAAGACTCCACCCAATCTTCTGCAAGAGATAAAGGCGACTGAAGTGGTGTAACAGAAGATGTCTGAGCAGGCTTTTCCCATTGAGTCTTGCCTGTGGTCTCGTTATAATAATACAAAGCACCACTTGCAGGATCTGTTGCCCCCACCTAGAAAGTAATTCGAGAAGTTATAGGCTAATAGCAGCAGAAGGAAACATACAACAAGAAGTCTAATATAAGGTTAAAATTTCCCTACTTGGGGAAATATAAGTTATGGTGTTTATCTATTATGTGTGTATATGTGAACCCTCTGTATGCTAGCATATCATGCACAACTTTTAGGTAACAAGAATGACCTTATCTTAATTTTGTAACTTGTTTACATGCTGTAGTCTTTTGTGATGACTTGAGGGAACATGTCATTGTTTTTTGTTAAATAAGAAAACATTGCCAGCCCGCAAAATAAAATCCAGTATATTATATTATGATAATGCAATTTAAAAGTTTTGGTTTTATACATACATCTCATCATCATAATAGTACTTCTTATATCTTCATCTTAAATTTCAATGCTTGATCTCTTTTCAACATACCTATGATGTATGTGCAATGTGGTTGAATTAGTAGGGGAGAGAATAAAGGGTGTTGAGAGTATTATTAAGTGACAAATCAACAATGTGGCATATCAGCTTCTATAAACAGAATGGTCCACATCAGCATAGTCTGTTAAAGAGTCTGTTACCTTGTTTGATAGTTGGTTGGTGTAATTACCTGATTGTTAAGTAGCTCAGGTGACCTTATGCTATATATATATATATATATATATATTAAAAGCTAAGGTCAGATTATGTAACTGATTAACCATTCTTGATTACTGAACTCATTTTCTCAGCTTCTTCTTTCTCTGTCGTCTACCTTCTCTTTTTCTCTGTACACTCCATTTCTCTCACTAGATTTCTGCTACTGCTATGAAGTATGTTTGTCCCATGCCAATTCCCTCTCAAAACAATCGTTGTGGGGTTATATATAAAATAATCTAATCTAAAACCTAAGGTAATATGAAAGAATTTTGGGAGACATTTGCAGGTCATGGATCCATGGGTCTCGAGGGCTCTACCACTGCCAACACGTTATAGTTACTACTTTATCAGATGTAAAGCTTTGGTGATCAGAAAAGCATACACAAGAAAATAGCCCGATATCGGGAAGACCAACAAAAGTGAAGTTGATGGAGTGAACACACCATGATTTACCAGACAACTACTACCTCCTCCCCAAAACCAAGTTGTATTTCCCATGATACAGTATTTGCAAAACATTTATATCCAACAGCATGGAGTGGAATATACCCAATAAAAATGAAACTAAAATAGTAATATATCTTGCAACTGATACACACCCAACCAGAAGGTAATTTCCCGCGTTCCATTTGTTGTGCTGAGCTCCTTTCCAACTTCTGAAATTGAAAGTTACGGGTTAACCCAAAATTAAGAGATAAACTGAGAATAACCAAAGACCCAACGTCATAAGTTGAGCAGTCCAAAATAGAAATCCAATTAAAAGTTGAGACTCCATGTAATTGTTTTATCAGAGACAAAACTAGGACACAACAAATACAAGCCCTAACACATTCTTTCACATAAAAATGACCCATCAACAACCTATAGAAAAGCATTTTCAAAAACTCCAACTTAAACTTGCACTAACAGACTGAAAAATATAGCTTCAGAACTAGATCTTTGGTTCTCAAAACAATATAAAACATGTTCAAAGATGAGGTGAGAGATAAAGTAGAAGGCTTGGTAAAGGGAAATGATTTGCAAGGTAAGAACTTACAATATTGCCATTATTTGAATCATCTTTAAGAATACCTCTATCCCTCAACTTTTGCTTAAGATACTCCGGCAATTCTTTAACCGGAGGCTTCTGTTTTAACTCTTTATCAGATTCAATATTCTTCTGATCCATCTCACTATTTCCAACTCCCAGATTTCCTAGGCATCATAAATAAAAGTAAAATGGTCATTTTTACAGTACACAATTAAGAAACAAATAATGGGAGCTATTATTGGCACTACAAAATTCTCATTGTGCACTCCAAAACTTTCTTGTTTAGAAACAAAAATACACTTGTGAGGAGTGCACAATGAGATTTTTGGAGTGTCAACAACAGTTCTTAAAACAATAATGAAAGTATTTGAGCATTGTGAATTAGTCTTACTAGGTGCAGTTACATTAGGTCCTGGAGCACCAAAATAAGCACCTCCTCCTGGTACACCATAGCCATTACCAATTTCTATGTTACCTAGTATGAAAGCAGTAAATAGAACCATTACTTAGAATAATTCAAAACAAAAAAATTAGCTAATTTGTTCAAGTAGTTGGCATATCAATGGAAAATGACCTTAAAAACGATGAACAGAAATTGTTCGTAAGACCTAAAAATTGCAGTTGTCGGTCAAGCCAATATTTCTCTGGGCAATTTTTTTCCTTTGAGGCATTTCTTTTATTAATTGTAAAGAATATCCAAAAGGAAATGGTAACCATACTCTCTTTTTTTTCTCCTACACAACCCCCTTTTAGCCATTGGATTCAATAAATCAAACGGAAACAGTGGACAAGATTAAACAGGGGTGTGTAAGGGGAGAAAAAGGATGTGTGGTTATCATTTCCCATATCCAAATTAAATTTTCTTCTCCCACTTCATTAAAGTAAACTTCCTCCAAATATCAGGAATTTGCGACTGCTGATTGTTAAAATACTTTGTATGTCTGTAACTTAGACTAAAAAAGAAATTTAAACAGACAAGCATTACTTTATATTATCCCATTAAGTTTCCCTTTTCGATAAAGGGAAAGTTTTATTAGGAGAAATAAAAGGCTAACGGACAGGGTGGTCCAGCAGACCAGCCCAAACACTGCAGCACAACAAGGAACAGAAAACCAAGCAACTAAAAACAAACAGCCTAAAACAAAAACAAAGCCACCGTAGCAAAGAGCGGCCTTCAGATCTAAGCAAAACAAGGAAAGCAACATTCCAATGAACTCGTTAGAAACCGTTAGGGTACTGAAAAATGGTTTTTTCTGAAGTAATTTCATGGGAAGTTTAATGATAATTATCCTAGGTAAGCACTTTACCAAAAATTGTTGGGTTTTTCTACATATCTACGCTTAAGGTGTCTATGCTTGCTTCCAATTTCCTAATTGTCGACTTTTATGCTTCTTCCAGTTATTTTTATCCAATCACAGAAAATCTTCAGACTCCAATATCACCAATTCATTAGTTTTTCTCATTTCCAGGATATTCAACGGAATGTTCAAGAATTATTATTACAATTATACATATTTTTAGTAGCTCATAAATCCAGTATGGATAGGAAATGAGGCATTTAGTCAAATCTGCCAATCCAAAGTTACAAAGTTCAGTAAACCCTTCCAAGCTTTATTCTTTTTAATTATAAGACAAATAAAATACTAACAGTAGGAACCGAGTACAAGGAGAATTTACACAGGGGTGCAAAGACATCATTTTCAGAGTATTAAGGGTAGCTTCAATGATTTCAATCCTGCTTTATTAAAAAGCAGCTTCAATCCGTAGTCATAATTCTTCCTCTTTACACACTCTTAGTTTCGTAAAGAAAATCTTCTAAGAGGAACACACATTCAAAATGTTGGCCACGAAAGTAAAAGAGGAAACAGTAACAACAGGGAAGCAGAAAGAATGAACAATAGTCGTTCTACTGGGAGGCCAAACCTCCCATGATTTGAGAAAAAGGTATAAATGTTTTGAGAGAAAAAAGAATAATAGCACGAGTCTTTCTACCAACCTTCTCCAGGAACGGAAGACTTGCCACGTTTTGAAGCCATTTGAGCACGATGTTGCGTGGTCATCTTCAGTAGATGCTCCTGCAGCAGGACTGATAAGCGGAATGCACAAACTTATAATAATTTCAGAAAGGGAGATGATAAACTTAGTCAGCCTACTATAAAATTGCCACTGCAAAACGAGGAAAGGAAAAGAGTTTAGAATTACAGACCTTTAGAGCATTAGGATCAAGGCGTTGGGAGAAGACGTCTAAACCATCCTTAGAAGACAGACTCACGCCTCTTGCTTCTCTAAAATTTGAGAAAGAAATGCATCAAACTTAATGTTATTTTCATATCCATCAATCATTACAAACAGAAGATTAAGTGAAAGCAAATGAATACAAACCTCTGAATACGTATGACATTTTGGGTAGAAATTTCCTATTAAGCAGACAGAGAGTAAATAATCACATCAGGGCACGAAGAAAAAAGCAAACCCTAGATAGATGCATACATACATACATACATTCATACATACATTCATACATGAAAGAAGGAAATGAAAAAGGGAAACAGGAATATGTATGTACTTGTTGATGCAATGACACATCAGTTTGGCTAGCGTTTTCGACATCCAACGCGGAGTTTGCAGTAGAATCTTGAGCCCAAAACGCACCCTGCGGCGGCGGCGGCCGTTGGTGTGGGGTGAAAGTCTGGCAGTGGGTAGTCAAGTGATGGGTTGAGTTGGAATATTGTGGAAAGGAGTCGACGCCGGGAGGGGGTGGCTCACGGTCATCTTGGGAATGGGAACTGTCCATAGCCAGAGGAGTCGGGCACACCAAAATCCCTCTCTGCTGCTGCTGCACCTGTTTGTACGCAGAGAGAGAGAGAGAGAGAGAGAGACGGAGACGGAGAGAATCACAAATCTGAGCTGAAAGCTTCACTGGTTGAGCTTTGTGCACAATTCAGTAGGAATAACCCAGGAATTGGCTTCGCTGCACCCTGTGCAGGTACCACCGGTCCGTCGATTGTTTGAAAAGTGAGCAGGAAGCGGAAGCGTTTATTTTCTTTGGGCCGAATGTCCTAAAACCAAATCCAGATCCACAAACCAAGGCCCACTCCCATCTCTCGGAGAGGTGTCGAAAGAAGGATGTGGGCACAGGCTTCTTTGTGCTCTCACTGATACACACCACCGCGCCGTCTCATTCACACCTCGCCTCCGCGAGCTTCCTCTCGACGTCGCCCACTTCGCCTTCTCTTTGCGGCGGTCAACATCGATCCCCTTCTCTGTTCAAATTCATAGGCCCCGTCTCCTCTCTCTCTCTCAATTCGTACTTCGTAGGGACCAAAGCTCGATTCGCCGCGGTCAGTCACCGTAGCTCCGGTTATCCTTCAACGCTTAAATTTGATCTCCTTTGCCTGCAAATGCGAAATGGGAACTCATCTGCTTCTATGGAGTGTTGAAGACTTGTAGTTTAAAGTTTTACCAAATCTCTTCGTTTTCTTTCCAAAGGACCAAATCACACTCCAAGGTTCAAGTACCCAGCAACTATGGCGGAATGGGTTTGCAGAGCCCTTCGAGACGGTGCGTTGGAAGGCGAGCATGCACCCGCTCTCACAATCAAGGACTCAATAGTCTCGCCTCTCGGCTTCCAAGTTTTTGCTCACGTCCTCTCCCAGCTCTCCACCAACATGTCAGCCGGAAAATCTCAGTCACGGTCGGTTTACCTCTCCCAAAACGACCAAATCTCACGGTTGAAATTTGTAATTTTCCTATGTATTTTTTGGATTAATAATTTTTTTGATTGATTTTATAGAGGTCTTGTGCTCGTCGCGTTTTCTCGGAGTCCGTTGTATTATGTTAATTTGTTGAAGAGGAGAGGACTCGATAATTCCTCTCAGCAACGGTAACGAAAACCTTCTTCTCTGTTTGATTGAGGAACTTGAAAAGAAAAACAGTAGAGAATTTAATTATACATATGTGTGTGTATAATGTACGGGGGACCAGTTAACTGAAGTAGCATTACAGGATTCAGATTTTGGATTGTTACACGGACCCTCTTGGATGGAGAGAAGGGCTCGTGGAGTGTGCAAGTGCGAAGAATCTCCCTCATGAAGTTTACGAAGCAGCTAGTGTTTGCAGGAATGTGAAGGATGTGGACAAGTTGCTCTCTTCAATTATTTCACTGGGAGAAGGTATTATTGCTTCGATTGGTACCGACATACATAACTTTGGAATAAACTTTATTTTCGCAGTAAGACGACTGTTTGATCATGTAAGCATTCACATAATTTAGTCCAATTGTAATTGTCGATTTCTGTTTGGTCCTATGCTCGCAGGATTGGTTGGACAAGGGAAAGTTAGTTTCAGTGTTGCGATAGATTCGGTAAGTATGCATTCTGTGAATATGTGATCTATGAAATTTCAGGGGCTGTGCTAGTAATTTGAGTGGCCTGCTGGTGCTGTGTGCCAAGACTGTACGGTGATTTTTTACTTTAGTTTGATATTTTTGTGTGTGTATGTGTGGAAACTTCCTATCGAGTTTAAAACACTGCCATACACAAGAAATTTCTCGTCACTTTCTAAGAATCCTCGTCTTACTTTCTAAGAATCCCCTGGGGCTTGGAAACCTTCTTCCAGATTTCAAAAAATATGCCAGCTGAAATTTTGATGGATGTGCTCACCTCAGCCATAGAGATTAAATACTTATATGGGACATAGTATGTCATTGGTTTTACAAGAAAATTATTGAATATGCAAGCTTCGTTTGTTGTGGCCATTTTCTGGAATGGCTAAACACAACTGTTTCTATTGCCTTGGTTTAGCGATGAGAATGGTCAATTGCTTCCGATGTCAAGAAATATGGACTTTTACGATACTCTTTTGTCTCATATTTAGATAATGCAGTACACTTTGGTGCCTTCTTGATAGTAGCTCCTGGTTGATGTCTATAAGATGTCTTTACTTTTTTGAAAGTCTGTGTTGGAAAGTAATTCTTCTGTAGATATGTTTGTTTTTGCCCGCCTTGGGAAATTTTTCTTTCTGGTTACTTTGATGTTTTTCCCTCTCTTTCTGATCATGTTCTTTTTGCTGGATTCCTTTCAAAATTTTCCAGGTAAATGAAATGTTAAGGCATGCAACTTTGTCATCAGTTTCTGGCCTTTTAAGCAACCTTCGCTGCTGTGGTATATTTATTTTACTTGCTCCTTGATCCCTTTCCGTTTAGAATCTTTTGTTTTAACTTTGATCTAGTCTTACGATTTGTTTTTTAGTGTGCATTAATCTCTTCTGCCACAAGCCTTTAGCTGCTACCATAAAAACTGTTTAATATACCCTTTTTGGATGATGTAGTATATAGGGGCTTCATATGTAAGCCCTTGATAACATAGAAAATGTCACATCTCGGCCCAGGCCTCCACCACATCCCGGGCTCGACTCCGCCATAGCACGATATTGTCCACTTTGGGCCCCGACCACGCCCTCACGGTTTTGTTTTTGGGAACTCACACGAGAACTTCCCAGTGGGTCACCCATCATGGGATTGCTCTCGC
>JAOTRO020170760.1:0-12369 GCA_028566515.2 Pyracantha coccinea | reverse complement strand
CTCACTGCCCAGCTAATGCAGAAATTGTCTGGGCCATGAGTTCGACGAATTTATCCCAGTGAATATTCCCATCCTCACTGCCCAGCTGCTGCACAAATTGATCCAACTCCTCCTCGGTGGGATCTTGCCCTAACGATCTCAACAAATCGGCCAGCTGATCCCTATTGATTATGCCTGTAAAAACAAAAAACAAAAAATGACAAATTATTAAATAGTAAGATGAATCAATCTCTTCTTATATGTGCTTACCTGATCAGATTCAAACCCCAACAGAGTAGAATAAAATAAACAACATTAACATAATCATGTACGGAGCCACCTTGGGTTCAGACCCCACTGATTTTTTTGGGTGGGAAAAATGCACATAATGAATATAGGAATCTCATGTTATAGAGCAGTTCAACTATAAAAAAAATTTAAAATTGATTGAAAAATTAGTTGGGAGATCAATGGATGAGTAATACCAGATTATTTTTATAAAGAGATATTTGATGGTATTGGTAATTAAGAAAATACGCGCGTCGATATTGTAATATATTGTGTATATATAAAAATAAAAAAAATAAAACATAAAAATAAAACCTTATCGGTTTAGTACATAAATGTTTTGTTTAATAAATTCTTGAGTTTTCCAATTTTTAACTTTGTTGTTTGAAGATACCCACATCTATATAGATATTTGGCTTCGTCCCTAATCATAGTAGTTCAGGGCTAAGTTTACCTTGGTGTTGGCTAAGCCTATGTGTACTCAACAGAAAAATTAGATCGGAAGATAAGTTCAGCCCAGTCAGGTTTGAAATTTTGCCTTCGTCCCTGGCAGTACGTACTTGACATGATACACACACGCACACACAAACACACACACATCATATACATGTACATATGGAAAGAGGGATCTAACCAGTGCCATCCGGGTCGTAGGTATTGAATTTAGTCTTGAGCATGTTGAGTTGATCATCTGTCAATTGATCTGCCATTGTTTCTCTTCTTTTCAAATTGAATGCACTGTTTTTCTTTTACTCTATGGAAGCTCTTAAAGAAATGGAGCTATTTAAAGTGCATGCAGTTAGTTCTTTTGGTGGATAGCAGGAAATCTCGTTGCTCTGCTGCTTTTTACCACTCTTATTTGTTTTAATTTCTCAAATGACTGCTGAACATGCAACACTTGGAATTGGACTCGGGTTTTCTGGCGGAAGATAATAAGAGCACATCCTCCATCCAATTCTTTGTATCTATATCTGTATAAAAAGTGAGAAAACAAAAAAGTTAAAACATTCATAATTTCAAAATACCTATTTCGAATTAAGATTTTAAAATAAAATAATTAAGAATAAGGTGTAAAGAGCAAATTGGCACACTCTCATGGCCAGTATCTCTAATAAAAAAATAAAAAAACTTTTTGTTATTATTTTTTGCAAGTTTTAGTATCTGGTCTCTATTTACTAATGTTCATTGATTGAAACCTTATTAGTGTTCAGATTTTAATCAAAGTCTCTAACATTAACGTATTAATGAGTCAATTACATAATTTTTAATACTCACTCCTTTATTAAACTCCTAATTAATTTTAAATTCAAAACATTTCCCAAATAAAAATAAGTTTGTGTTGCAGTCATATTTAGAAAAGGAATGTGATTGTGTAATTCTAGTGGATCTAGGAATATTTCTTATATTCCTATTAGGACTTGATTACCTATTAAGAGTTATAATCCTAAAAGGGTAAGGATTTAATCTACCCTACTACTATAAATAAAGGCATAAATAAAGGCACAAAAGGGTGATACAACACACATCTCACAATTAAATCTCTCCTCTCTCTTGCTACAACCGGCCTCCCTCTCTATTCTCTTAGAATAACTCAGTTAAATAGGCCTACAACACGTCATCAGCACGCTCTTGCCATAAGCTAAAAAACTGAAGAATCGTAGGAGGAGGCTCTCTTCTACAAAATTCAAATGCTCTTATTTATTTTTTGCTAATTAGGTACGCTTAAAATAAAGTAAGATATTTGAAAAGTCCACGAAGCATGAAAACATTCCCCATGATGCATGAATCCCCTATATTTATATTTTTCCTTCGATATCTATATATATATATATATATTTCATGCATTACGCAATTATATTGCTATGTGAAATTTGTGAGTCAAAACATATAAATAAATTAGAAGCAATTTAGGGTTTTTCAAACCCTACACATGTCGAAAAAAATTCAAATAGAGGTCTTTTAGGCATTCGAAAATTTTTAGATGTGTAAAATCAAACATAATTAATGAATTTGCTAATGTGGAATCTAGTCAATGAGTTTTATTCAAGTAAAAAACTTATGTCGGGTTTTATGTGGAGAAAATTAAGTTTTAGGGGCTAAAGTCATATTTTCAGAAGAATTACTATACGTTGAATCCACACTAAATGAAATTAAAAAAGTGATATTTTTCTAAAAATAATTACTTATTACAAGGATTTTTTTTTTTTTTTTGAACTAACGAGGCGACCTTAGCCTTAGAAAGAATATTATTAGAAGAGTATTTGAACACGAGACAAGAAGACAACTCTCTCGCATCTACCACTTGCTTCTTAAATCATTGATAACTATACATGTTTCCTATAAAAGTGGAAACAAGTAAATTTCTCTTGTACCACCGAGTTTTTTATTTAAAAAAAAAACACAATGTGATCACTTCTTCAAATTCAAATTTGAATTTCTCTCTCCGTAATCAGAGTAGATTATAATTTATAATATTGATTTGTCAGTAAAAAAAAAAAAACCCACTGTAGTAAGATACGTGTTTATTTATTTATTTTTTTATTTTTTGGGGGAAAAGATACATATTATTTCTAAGGGATAAAAAAGTTTATTCTTGACCCTAAAGTAGTAAGTGGGCTATGATTAAGTTTGGAGAAATAATTACTGGAATAATATTAATTCTAGGGTACCCTTAATTCTATTCAATCGATTGTCCATGTAACAAGTAAATTGTGATGCATATGATTGGAGAAATAATTGCTGTGTATCATTAACCGGCAGTCTTGGTAATGCCAAGTAAAATGTATGATATAACACTTAATTTTAGGGGCGGGCAAACAAATCCAAAAACTAGTTTGGTTTTGTTTGTTTTAATTTTGTTTCCCAATCCATTTATGAAACCAAACCAAACCGAAAGATCGAATTAAGTATGTGGTTTGATTTTCACAAACTATGGGTTAACCAAATCAAATTGTTTATAATAAAATAGTACTGTTAGACCCTCCCTAATTATGTCTTATTTTTCATCATATTCTTTGAGCTATAAAAACATTATAATGTATTTATAAATATGGGTCTTAAAAAATAGGGGTATAAAAGCTTTTTCTTTTCCTAAAAGGATAAATATATCATTAATATTTTCATTAAAATGTAAGTGAGAAAATAGAAGTCATTAATATTTTCATTAAAATGTAAGTGAGAAAATAGAAATGCGGTTTTGATTTAATACATATAATATGATAAAAATATGCATATGATATTATTTATTTTACTATTGTAGTATTCTATGAACATCTTGAAGTTATGTGATTGAAAGCTTGAGATTTTGAATTGAGTTATGAGATTAAATATTTTGATTTCTGAGATTGTAAATTTAAGTTTCAATGTTGATAGTTTGATGATGATTTTTTATTTTATTTTATAAATTGATAGGTTTATAAACTTATTAGGATTATCAATTTAATCCTAATACTTATTTGGATAGCTCTAAAATTTTCATTAAGTCTATGTACATGTTAAATCACAAATTGAAACAAACCAAACCAAACCAAACCACAACATTGATGAACTGATTACATTGGTTCCAAGGCACTGTGGTTAAATTGTGATTTTAAATTGTGGCAACCTGTAACATACGGTTTGGTGCATATTTGGACCCAAAATTCAACCAGCCCAAACTGCACCCCAACTGTTGGAAACTTTGAGACGTTGTTACGTATATGAACTTTATTACATCTTTATTATTATATTTTCTCCTCTAGCTAGTGAGAACAGTTTACATGACTCGACATCATCACCAATCACCATAACATCCCGTGCGGCCGTGCCCAAGTTCTTCTCTAGTCAGTACTCACAAGAATAGTATACAACAGTTCATTCCATGAATCAGGGACACCAGCAAGGCACCAGTGACTACAATCATTTCCATGTCTTCCATCGAGGCCGTATACAGATGGATGCCCGTCCTTTCGTAATTGCGATAGTAACGTTATGTCCAACAAAGTTATTGGCGTTGACATTGTACTCAAGACATCCTTGACCACAGTTGTTGCTGGTGGTGGACCTCCTGGATAGATTGATCCACTAACAGGTTGAGTTTGTCCATTGCAAGTTGACTTTGGGTCGTCCCATTCTTTTCCACTGCCCCGTCAGCATCCAAAAAATAATTAGTTACTTTTACATTTTTTCCATTGTATTAAAAATATGACTTGATACATAAAGTATTATAATATAATTTTTTAAAAATTTATTTTTTCAAATTTCTAACCAATCGTATTATTATAGTTAATGTACCAAGACCTCTTCGCAGCACATAAACTAATACATTGAGGTTTACTAAAAAATTAACATGTACACTGTCACATTATTTAGTAAATAAATGTGCTAGATAAATTATGTGGCACCAACACTATTGGACGTGACATTTGATATTTCTAAAAGAAAATTTACCTGACAGTGAGATTTAAAAAGATGATAAGAACATACTCGTAATGGGTTGGAGAAATGCCTTGAAAGAAAACTTTGGTCTTGTTAGCATCAACATTCGAGTCCACCCACTTGGACCAAGTGGTTAATCCCTCCCTAAAAGCAATCAAACGGTTCATATCCTTGAGTATTTTACCTCCTGATTCAATGTAGTTCCATCTGAAACTCCAATACAACAAGAGATTAAATTTTTTTTTTTTAATATATCGATATTTTTATATTAAGGAGTGCATGCAAAGTAAGGTTCTACTTCCACAAATGCGAATAATTTTTCTAAACCATGATTATATATTTAACATAGGGGACGGGTTTGTGACATCATTTTGTACACAATTTTTTTTTATATATATTTTTTTTGTGAGGCCTACTTCTTAATATTTTTCACGATCCGAACCATCTATCTTTTAGATCTTCCATATATATATATATGTATATATATGTGTTATGAGGCATTGAATCAACATGGATAAATTATAATCGTATTCGAATGTTCAAATCCTAATTTACAGTACGAATATATTAAAAACTATATTAATTTCTGAGATTAGTAATTTGGTATCTTACGGTTGCTTGCTTCCTGTGTGGAGCCACCAATGCCAAGTGTTGAAGATAAGCATGTCGTATCCTTTCCATGCTTTGCCATTTTCAATGGAGTCAAGCTTGAGAACCTTGCCTATCTCTGTCGTCACTAGATCCACTAGAAATGTATTTCGAGATAGTGTAACAGAAACTCCATATTCCTGCAAACTCCAGTTTTAGTAATTGATACTTCACATCTTATAAGCCTAAAAGCACCCGATTCAAAGATACAAATAAAAGTCCGGTCAGTGACACATTAAAATCAATTTTAATTCAAATTTTTAATCGAAACGGTAAATTTTAAATAATTGTTGCTCAGTCACAGATAAGAAAATTCATTAATTAAATTTAGTAATCTAAATGTATAAGATATGGCCTTCATGAACGCCCATAGTTCTTTGAGAGTAGAGATCGTAGACATGTATGCTTGCAGAAAACTCACAGGCAAAGAAAATGTGGAGTCATCTAGAGTATAATTTGATTGGGGCACTGCAGTGTGCAACATGCACGTAAGTGACTGCCATTGGTTGAAGCTTAGAGAATCCCCGACGAATAAGATCTTCTTCCCCTTTACCCTCCTCAGCATGTCCTCACCATTGAATCTGCACCATATATTGCATAAATGAGATATATTTATTTGAAAATTATATAATTTTATTTGAGGATACTTTGGGTTTGCTCTGAATTTTATTTCATCCAGACATCTAATTCTAATGAAGAAAATAGACATACACAATGTTATAAGAAAGAGACTAAAATGATAACCATTTAATTGAGTGGTTAAATAATTTCAAATTTAAACGATTTTTTGCAAGAATGATTTCAAATACAATATCCATGAGCCTTACAAAAATGTTCCTCAAATAAACTTATTCAAAAAACCCTCAGCTAGAAGCTTAGATATATAATAAAGGGTTACCTCTGAGAGGTGTAATCAGTAGTAATGCAGTGCAAATAGTTTTATGTAGGTTGTTTATCCAAAAATGTTATGACTTCCCATTTTGATTACTGAGCTTTAAAATCAGTAGAAGTGGTTTATGAGATTGTTCACCGGCAATCATTTTGGTCATTATATGAGAAATCACCATTAAATTGATGGTATTTTTTGTCAAATCAACCTCCTTGAACTGGCATTTTCTTCAATTCAACAGAGATTTTTCACATAATGGCAAAAATGATTGACGGTGGGCAATCTCAAGGACCACTTCTATCGATTTTAAATTTTAGGGACCAAAATGAGAAGTCGTGACAATCTTGGGGACCACTTTGGCTAAAATGCCTTATATATATATATATATGTATGTATGAAGAAGCCTATCAAATAGCTAGTCTCGAAGGAGAAAAATTTGGCAGATAAGAAAACAAGTTGTTTACCTTGGAAGGTCACAGTCACTGGCCGGTTTCCATCTATATTTGAGGTATTCTTTGTCAGGTCTACCATTCTTCAGGCAATCGAATTCTCGATCGATGAATAATGGACACTTTGATGAATCGTAAAGTGGATATGAATTATCAATTATCCAACTTCCTTGAAAATAATCACATCCATTTGACTGCTTTAGTTGTTTATCTTCGCCTGCATCACCATTACCATGCACTTTACAAGGTTGCAGTATAACCAGCTGAGATAGAAGAGAAACAGAGGATATCATGAAACTAAACCACGAAGCCATTCTAGAAATTAATGTGAATGAAAACTGGAGGGAAGAAAGGAAATGGACACCATATATATAGGGCTTTGGAAGATTTTCCTCAACTTTACAGTGTTTTAATAACATATTCTTAAAAAGCATCAAACAGAATCTAGCTTTTTCTTTTTCGTCAAAACAAAATCAGGCTGGTAAGGAATTAATATCTAGAAATTACAGAATTTGTTAAATGTGGGTGGATGGACTCGTAGCGTCTTAGTGCTGGTGGATGGATCACTAATTTCTTAAGTGCTATTATTATACAACCATTTGTAACGTATGGGATAACCCCATTATCATAAGCCTATAAATAAGGGGCTTATCAAAGAATGAAATACGTTGAATACTACGTTACTTTATTCATTATTAGAATTTACAATTTATAGGCACACATGCCTTATTTTTACAAAGAAAATAATTACAAAAGATAAGAAAATTAAATCCTAAAGATTACAACCAATTACAAATTCTAATCCTACCAAATATAGGACTCATAAAATATCTACAATAAAGTCAACACTTCGCATCAAGTTGGTGCATTGATATCATACATACCCAACTTGATAAGTGAGTCCTTGTAAAACTTTACTTGATACTCTATGAGTAAGAAACATCAGCCAGTTGCTCCCATAAATTCACAAACAGTATAGACACATTCTTCATTTCAATATTCTCTTTATCAAAGTGTCTATCAACCTCCATATGCTTTGTTCTATCATGTTGTACCAGATTATTTACTATTTCCCTTGTAGACTTATTGGCACAACATAATTTCATAGTTTCCTTTGGTTCGAAGCCAAGACATCTTAAAAGTTTACGTATACAAAGGAGTTCACATATTTCCTTCTGCCATACCCCTATAGTCAGCCTCAACAAAAGACTTTGACATTGCTTTCTGTTTTTTTACTATGCCACGTAACCAAGTTCCCCCAAACAAACGTAAAATAGAACTCCTATTAGTAGCATTACTAGCCCAATTTGCATTTGTAAATCCCTCAAAATTTAAGTGCCCATGGCTTCTATACAGTATTCCCTTATCAGGTGCAGACTTCAAATATGCCAAACTTCGCATTACAGCAGCCATGTTGTCTGCACTGGGTGAGGACATAAATTGACCCATAACACTTGTAACATATGCAATATCAGAACAAGTATGAGCTACATAAATTAATCTCCACAAGTCTTTAATATCTACCATTATCAAGAACTTGATCAGAGTAAATACTTAAGTGATGCTTTTCTATCATAGGAAATCAACAGTTTACACCCTAACATACCAGTTTATTTCAACAAATCCAACACATATATCCACTGAGATAAGAAAATACCTTTAGTTGAATGGGCAACCTCAACCCCAAGGAAGTACTTCAACTCTCCCAAATCTTTCATCTCAAATTTAGATGCAAGATTTGCCAGTAATTTTTAGATTTCTTTTGAATCATCCATTGTAAGAATCATATCATCCATATAAATAATTAAGCAATCAATTTGCTAAGCCTACACTTTAGAAACAAAGTATGATCTAAATGATTCTGATTCTAGCGATATCTATATTCTTCATTGCTTGGGTAAACTTGTCAAACCAAGCACGGGACATTTGCTTGAGTTTGTAAAAGACATACGCAATCTGCACATTCTAGTATTACCATTCGCACCATATCATAGTGGAAAGACCATATACACTTTCTCTTCCAAATTACCACGAAGTATTGCATTCTTCATTCAAATTGTAGTTCAGGGGGCAGACTTTCTTGATCGCCTTATTCTTTAAGAGGCAAATCCATATTTGCAACTAAGGAAATCAAAATATGTACCGTATTCATCTTTGCTACTGGAGAAGAAGTTTCTTAGTAATTTACACTATACGTTTAAGTGTACCCCTTAGCCACTAACCTTGCTTTGTACTTATCTAGAGATCCACCAGTATTGTACTTGATTGTAAAAACCCAAAGAGAACCAACTGGTTTCTTCCTTTTTGGTAACTGCACTATCTCCCATGTTTTAGTTTTCTACAAACAGACATCTCTTCATCTATAGCTTATATCCACTTACGGTCTCGCAGAGCTTCTTTGACCCGAGTTAAAATTTTAATTGATTCCATATGATTTACCAGTGCCCTATGTTCTTGTGAAGAATGCTCACTTGATACGTAATTAGCAATTGGATACTTCACATTTCCTTCTGGAAAGAACTTGCCAGGTAGCACACCACGATTTTATGTAGCTGGCAATTTATACATATCGACAAATAAGAAAACAAGTTTACCTTGGAAGGAGAACAAAATGTTGTACAAAAAAACAAGTTGTTTACCTTGGAAGGTCACTGTCACTGGGTTTCACTCTACATTTGAGGTATTCTTTATGAGGTCTACCATTCTTCAGGCAATCGAATTCTCAACTAATGAATAATGGACATTTTGATGAATCGTAAAGTGAATATGAATTATCAATTATCCAACTTCCTTCAAAATAACCGCATCCATTTTATTGCTTTAGTTATTTATCATCGTCTCCATCACCATTACCATGCACATTACGTAGCCAACTGAGATAGAAGAGAAACAAATTATACCATGAAACTAAACCAGACGCAATTCTAGAAATTTATTAATGTATTTCAAAAACTAGGGGTGAACCGACTTAAGGTCAAGGGGGGGTCAGCTGACCTTCGACCTCCGGTGACTCTCTATAGATGACTTGGGTGTTGCATCTTTGAAAGTTGGAGTTACCCTTCATATATGCCCTCCAACTACTTGATAAAATGTCTTAGAGAGGTGTTGCCCCTTTACTGTCTAGTCCTAATATTATTTACATTTGGCTTGTTTGTTGGTTGTTATTACAATTGTAGGGAAAAAAAAAGAATGAAGTAAAAGACTATCCAAAAATGCAAAGTAAATGAAATGGTAATCTCATAGAATGAACAAAGCATCATCATTCTTGGACAAACATATTAATGAGATGCAATGAGATCAATCAATTGGTTAGTGTTTTCAAGATAAGTGTGTTCCTTTTTTAAACATTATATGGGAACAGCCTTGGAACATATTAGTTACCCACGCAAATGAGGTCTTAACAGGTGTGCAATATGCTTTTGCAAATGACTCCAGGCCTACCAAGACTCGATAAAGTAGCGATTTGCATGCTATTTTGATTAAAAAAAATTGCACGCTGCTCATGCTATTGTTATTAACTTCCCTAATAATATTTTCTGAATCTGCCACTTTTCAAAACTGAAGGGAAGAACGGAAAGGGATGCCATATATATAGGATTTTGGAAGATTTTCCTCTAAACTTTATAGGGTTTTAATAACATATTCATAAAAAGCATCAAACAAAATCTAGTTTTTCATTTTGTCAAAACAAAATTTGGTTGGTAAGGACATTTATCAATACCTAGAAAGTACAGAATTATAATCATTCTTAATAAATGATTATGGTCCCTGAGATTTAATATTAATAGAAGTAGTCCTTGAGATTGTCCACCATCCATGATTTTGGTCATTCCATTAAAAATTCCGTTAAGTGTCCCGGAGCTTTTGGCCGAAAGTTTGGGCAAATTTCAAAGCTTCGTAACTCAATCGTTTCTTAACCAAATTCGACCCATAGTATATCAAAATGAAGATAGGAAAGTGTAGAATAAGATTATACCTATTTGGAAGCCCAATGGTTGTCGGAGATGGCCGGAAAATAGCTTGAAAGATGACTGGTCCGTGGGAAAACTGGAAAACTCGCCGGAAATTGGGTAAACTTTAAACGTTCTTAACTTCTTCAATACTCAACGAAATCGAGTGATTCAAAAACTAAAATCATACTTCTCAATGAGACGAAGAGAATGGTATCTTTCTTGACTGCTAACTCGCCGTGGTTTTTCCAGAAACTTGCTCGAAAGTGACAAACTCGAAAATGGTTAGCCACTTTCGAGCCGTTTTCCGACCAAACCACGGCGAGTTAGCCTTCGAAAAAGGTACCATTATCTTCATCTCGTCGAGAAGTATGATTTTCGTTTTTGAATCACTTGATTTCGTTGCGTATTGAAGAAGTTATGAACGTTTAAAGTTTACCCAATTTCCGGTGAGTTTTCCAGTTTTCCCAACATGTAATGTCTTAGCTTGCAAGTAGTAAAGTATAAAGCCAACCATAATTTTTCCACCGAAGTATATCATGTTTCTACCTCAGTAAGGATTCTACTGAGGTAATATATGGCTTGTTCCTTACCACCTTCATTGTTTTGGGCCAACAAGTTTCCAATCGACTTTTCCGAAGCAGAGATATAAAGCTTCAACGGCTTTCCTATTTGAGGTGGCATGAGCACTGGTGGAGAGGCTAAGTAAGCTTTTATGCCATCGAAAGCATCTTGGTGTGGCGGGCCCCATTCAAACTCTTCTTTGTCTTTTAGCCTCAGCAAAGGAGTTAGCGACTGAATCTTGCCTGCTAAATTAGCAATGAATCTCCTTAAGAAGTTGATTTTCCCCCATCAGCCTTTGAAGTTGTACTTTGTTGGTGGGGGGAGGTGACTCCAAGATTGCCCGAGCTTTGTTTTTGTCAACCTCCACCCCTCTTTGATGAACAAGGAATCCGAAAAAGTTGCCCGATCTTACTTGAAAAACACACTTCTTTGGATTCATTTTTAGCTTATGGGTCCTCATTCTTGTTAAGGCTTGTTTGAGGTTTGTCAAATGCTGCTCTTCAGTTTTGGATTTTACCACAATGTCGTCAATATACACTTCCATGTTATGGCCGATTAAGTCATGAAAAATGGCGTTCATTGCTCTTTGATAAGTTGCACCGACATTTTTGAGCCCCGAATGGCATTACCAAATACTCATATACTCCGACATGGCATGGGCATCTAAAAGTTGTTTTATGTATATCTTTCTCAGCCATTTTTATCTGATTGTATCCCGCATTTCCATACATAAAATATAGAACTTTGTGTTTGGCAACTGCATCTATGGATAGGTCAGCCATAGGCATGGGATATTCGTCTTTAGGTGTGGCTCTATTAATGTTTTTATAATCAACACAACATCTAACTGCTTTAGTTATAGCTTTTAAAATAGGTACAATGTTGGCCAACCACTCAACATATTTGGCAGGCCGAATAAATCCGACCTTCACCAGCCTTTCGATCTATTCTTTGACCTTTTCTTCAATTTCTTTTGACATCCTCTATGGTGCTTGCTTGACAGGTTTAAACCCCTCCTTAATAGGCATCTTGTGTTCTACCAAGGTTGGATCTAAACCTGGCATCTCGGTGTATTGCCAAGCAAAACTATCTTTAAATTCATACAGAACGTCGACAATGCTTGCCCGATCCTCGGTTTCCAACAAACCACTGATCTGGATAGGTCTTGGATCCTCCTTAGTTCCCA